>JAADWA010000065.1:0-69535 GCA_023335935.1 Pythium phragmiticola
CCCCCCCCCCCCATTTCCATGGCATGCGACGGTACGGCTCACCATTGCAAATAGCGACGCGGGCGCATGAACCCGCCAGACGCAGACAGTTCCTTTTGCAAGGACCAAGAATCGCGGTTTGTTTCCCTCACAGCTCGTGCCACTCACGAAGTTTTGCCGGTTCCCGATACGTATCGTCCTCCTGTCAATCCTCTGTGGCGTGCGTGTGATCTCTTCCGCGTGCTCGCGCCGTTTTTACTTCGTGTACACGACGCCTCTACCTAGCCATGGGCAATACGGTATCCAACGATAACGCACCAAGTGCTCGATTCCTTGCGGGGTGTCCGCCGGTAAGTACAGCAAGCTCTCTAAAACCTCTCTTTAGCAACTCACTCACAAACGGCTTACGATTTATTCAGATCCCGCCTTCTCCAGACGAACCCGAAGTCCATGCCGAGTTTGACAGCCTGCTGAGACGCAAACAAGTGAACGAGATTGTGCTCGAGGAGCTCAACGCGATGGAAATGACTGGCACGAAGTGGCTGTACTGTTGTCTCGACAAATTCCTGGCGACCCCAGAGGCTGTGAACACGGAACTTCTGGACCCGCGTGTCTGTGTGCAGGAGATTGTGGATCCTCAGCGTCAGCTCGACTGCTTACACGATCTCTTCCGCGCCGTGCGAATTAACATGCTGTTGCGGCCCAAGTACGTATGCGGTAGTCACAGCCATGGACCCTTGACCGTTTCTCTCACAGTATATGCGTGTGATTCTCCTCAACAGCGAGTGGATCGAGCGATTCGTCCAAGCCGAGGGCGTGCAGACGCTCGTGGGCCTGCTCGACCCGACCAAGGGCGTATCGGACTTGGTCCACGTGGAAGCACTCAATGCACTCTTTGCACTGTCTTATTCAACCCACGGAACGAGCGCCATGGTAGGATCGGACGCGTGCTGTCAAGGCTTGCTCGGCCTGTATACGACGTCGTCGTGCAATATTCAACGAGGTCGTGTGCTCAAGCTACTGGGCGTGCTTTGCGGTCACAGCCGGGCGGCGCACTCCACCGTTGTCTCTGCCATCGCTCGCCGCGATGGCTCCAAGTACGGACTTCTTAGCAGCAGCTTCCTCCAGAGCGAAGACGACCGCTCTTTCCAACTCGCTGTGCTCACGTTCATCAACATTGTCGCAAACACGACAAAAGATGCCACAGAACGAGCCGTGATCCATGACGATCTCGAAAAGACAGGCGTGTTTAGCACGCTTGAGAGGTACCGAGGGGAATGTGGTGAGCGGATGTCAACGGCCATGACCAAGCAAATCCAAATACTTTTGACCAGTCGCACGGACGATCAGGGGAGAATCAGCGAGCCTCCAGTGCAGCGACGCCCGTTTTCAGCGGATGTACCGATCGTTCCGTCTGTGGCAATAGAGTTACCACCAGCGACCGTAGTGGGGTCTGCGCCCAGTGAAGCCGAGACCACACCGCAACGCGAAGGTCCGCGAAGTCTAACGGCGCGCAAGTCGCTCCGTCTTGAAATGGCCGAGCTCCACACTGAGACGGAAGAAGTCCATGGCACGCCGCTCATCTCGCCGCCACCAGCTCCAGAACCTATCCAGCGCCGTCCGTCCGGGTCGCTACTACCGTCACTGTCGATCCCAAAGCTGAGCGTTGCCTTCTCGACCACGAAAGCAAGCGATAGCGCGTCGAAACAATCAGCAACTGGCGCGTGTGGTGCGCCCAGGCCAGAAGGCCCATCGGCAGAGACGAGCACTCCCCAGCCCCCACAGCCTCAGTCGCAACCTTCTCTGGAGAGCATCCTCTCAATTCTGCAGCAAGGCACGAAGTCTCTCGATGACCAGACGAGTCAGAAACTTCTCAGTGTGCTCTCGAAGCTCGCAACGTCGATCACTGCCGAGGGAATGACCGCATGCGGCAAGGTGGTAGACAAGCTGGAGCAATCGCTTGCGGCTCCGGATGCTATCGCCATGAAGTCCTCCCCCGCAGTATCACCTGCGAAGCTCAGTCGGATCTCGCTGAGGCTTCCGACACGGTACAGCGACTCGGACGTGTACGCGTTGGCGATCGGCACACCGGCGAAGTCTAATCTCGCCGGGCCCCAGTACCGTCATTTCCATGGCGAAGACCGATCGACGCCGTCGACGGGCGACCAGCCTTCACGCAGTCCGACCCATTCGCATTACGAGGAAGAGCACAGTCCGCGGCGCTCCATGACGGAGACGGAGAGCTGTGACGAGTCGTCCCACGAGTACGAGATGAAAGCGAAGGGGAAACCGATGAGCAGTGCCAAAGGCGCGCTCGCGGGGTTCTTCCAGCACCTCAAGAAAGGCCAGGGTTTGCCAACGACTCCGGCGCCGACTCCCATGGCGACAGACAGCGTCAAGAAAGACGCGAGGCGGCCGGTGTTCCCGTCGTTTGGCTCCAGTTCAGCGGCTCCGTCGCCCATGCCTGGAGGCCATTTCAGTGGCTCGTTTGCACTGCCTCCATTGACACCGCTGAAGACGGCAATCTCAGTGTCGTTGCCAGCGTTGACGCCCGTACGACCGCAGGTGCCACCCATGGCCATGTCCATGTCGACATTGTTATCGCCGCGGTCCAAGGATGAACATTTGGAGGCGGTCAAGGAAGAAGAGGCTGAGCCATCAAGTCCGGTAGCGGCCGCCTCGGCGCCAACAGGACCGGACATTACCAAGTTTCGCAAACTGCTTGCGATGGGCGCACCGAAAGCAGCGGTGCGAGCCAAGATGCAGCAAGCCGGACTCGACCCCGACCTGCTTGATCGTGCCGAGAATCCGGTCAAGCAGAAACCTACGCCCGTCGTCGTTGCACCAACGCCACACCCACCAGTCGTGGCAGCGACACCAGAGACCGGACTGGATATCTCCAAGTTTCGAAAACTGCTCACCATGGGGGCACCGCTAGCGGCAGTCAAGGCCAAGATGCAGCAGGCAGGACTGGATCCTGCCTTACTCGACCAAGCTCCCGCCTCTGCTCCGCCGTCGACTGTACCAGCAGCTGTGCCACCCAAAATGGAAGATGCTCCCGCGCCTCCAAGCAGCTCGTCGACAAAGATCAAAGACGACCCGACGTACGCTAAGTTCTTCAAGTTGCGGTCCATGGGCGCGCCCGCCGAGGCCGTGAAAGCCAAGATGCGTCAGGCGGGTGTGAACGCTGACTACCTGGATACGCCAGATATGGACATGCCCTCTGTAACCGCCCCTGTCCCTGCCTCGGCCACACCCACTGCCCCACTGGTCACACCCACACCAACACCTGCTGTTAAAGTGCGGGACGATCCCGACTATGTCAAATTCTTCAAGCTGCTCTCCATGGGTGCGCCAGCCGCGGCCGTCAAAGCCAAGATGCAGCAAGCCGGCGTGAACCCCGACTTGTTGGACACGCCCGACGCGATCGTGCCGTCCAAGCAGAGTGCTAACAACAACAATAACGCCCCCGAGCCAGCGGCAGCACCATCCAAGCAAATTTTAGTCAAGGACCACCCAGACTATGCCAAATTTTTCAAGCTCAAGACCATGGCCCCCGTGGAAGTGGTCAAGGCCAAGATGCGACAGGCAGGACTAGACCCCGACTTGCTCGACACACCCGACGTTGAGATGCCCACGAAAGGTTCCGGCCCAGAGACGCAGTCCAGTAATCAGACCCCCGCGTCCAACCAGCCGGTGGTGGTCGTGAAAGACGACCCGGCGTACGCCAAATTTTTTAAGCTGGTCGCGATGGGTGCGCCAGCCGACACAGTCAAGGGCAAGATGCAAATGGCGGGACTGCGCCCCGAGCTGTTGGATACGCCGGATGCGCCACTACCGTCTGCCACCGGATCCAATAGTGAGAAGAGCAACAATGCTGGCGCTCAAGCTGTAGCAGCAGCACCAGCAGCGCGACGAGCGAATCTGACGCTGTCAATCAAGCCGCCCAGCGCCGTTGCCAAGTCCACTACACGACCTCTATATTGGCAGCACCTCAAAGGCGACGCGATTCGTGGCACGATTTGGGAAGAGATTGAAAAAGAACAGACCAAGGACAACAATGAGCGACCGCTCTGTCTCGGCGACTCGGATCTTGGGCTTTTGGAGAACGAGTTTCCAGCACAGACTGCACCCGCGACCGGCCCGGGCAAGCAGACGCGATCGCTGTCAATGGACCAGATGCCCAAGGAACTGCTGTCGCCCCGTGTCGTCTTTTTGATCGACCGAGGGCGCGCCAATAACATCTCGATCATTATCAAGCAGTTCCGCATGAGCCACGCTGCGATTCGCGAGGCGATTATGAAAGCTGACGCCAACGTACTGACTTTGGAGCGTGCCCAGGGCCTCATCAAGATCCTACCCACGGACGAAGAGGTTGCGGCGGTCGCCGGCTACCAAGGCGATCCACTGTCGCTCAACGAGGCCGAGCGTGTACTCAAAGAGCTTATCACAGTGCCTCGTCTGAAGCAGCGACTCACAGCCATGCAGTCGCGGCTCCAGTTCCCGCAGTTGTTACGGGACCTGCAGCTCAAGATCGACAAGCTACGGACGGCGTGTAACGAGGTCGGACAGAGCTGCGAGTTTAAGACGATTTTGCAAGTCGTGTTGCAGGTCGGGAATAAGCTCAACCAGGGAACACCGCGCGGCGGCGCCAAAGGGTTCCGCCTAGGAGATCTACCTAAGCTGTCCCAGCTCAAGGCCGCCGACAAGACGTCGACCCTGCTCCACTACGTGGCGCGGATGATCCGCCAGAAAAAGGGCAACGCCGTGCGGCTCAGCGAGTCGCTGTCGTCGCTGTACGATGTGCAAAACATCCCAATCCCCGAGCTGCCCGCGGACATGAGCAAGGTCGCCGAGATTGTCGACTACGTCACGAACGAAGTCGGAGCTCAGAAGCTCAAGAATGCGATCGAAGAGAAAGAGGCGTGCGACCATTTCGTCAAGGTCATGGGCGAGTTTCTCGCCACGGCCGCGACGGCGACTGGCACGCTCAAGGCCGATTTGGACGCCATGGTGCGCCTGCTCAAGGAAACCATGCAGCGATTCGGTTTCCAGGGGGATAGTGAGAGTGACAGCGATGCCGGCGGTGGTGGGGGTCTCGAGGGGTCCGCTGGTGCCAACCATGCGGCGCTGGCGAGTGCCGGCGAGTTTTTCACGATCATCTACGAGTTTAGCGTGGCGCTGACCAAGGCCGACCGCGAGAACGAAGTCAAACGGCTGCGAGAGGAAGCGCGTGCCAGACAGAGCCTCGCGAAGCCCAAGACACCGGCGCTTGGTCCGCGCAGCATGTCGTCGCGGGACATGATTCGGAAACCTGCGCTTGTGGAGAAGAAGCGAGACCTGGTCAGTGAGCCTGCTGCCAGTCCTGGACCAGAGACACAGGACAAGACTCCGAGTGGGAACCCTGCCGATCCACGCACGTCGCCCATGCTGCGGCAGCGGTCTGCGAGCCTGAGCTCGATCGTCGAGAACAATGTCAATATTGAAGCCATCCTGAGTGCGCTGCCGGCGAAGTCACCCAGCAGCTCCACGAACACGATCGAGAAACCTACTGCCGCTGGCTCAATTGAAAAGAAGGCTGCTTCTGCTGGCAGTGACGCCGTCAAGGAGAAGACACCCGAAACCAAGCCGTCGTCCATCAAGCCGCCGACAAAATTCGTCAAGTCGAGTGGGAGCAGTACGACGATCACCAGCCTCAGTGGCGACAGTACCAAGCCGAGGCATTCGATCCCATTGCTGAGCAAGATCGTCAAGAGCAGCAGCTCAACCGCATCACCAAAGGCAGTGGATGCGCCACCCCCACCGCCAAAGTCGACCGACTTTAGCGTCTGCTACGACTCGCCCTTGGGCCTCACCATGCCCGAGACGCTAGGCAAGACTAAGACCAAGCCCGAGAAGCCCGAGTTTGATGAGTTCACACCGTTCGACATGACCTCCATCGAGGACATTCGTGCGCAGCTCGTGAAAAAGCACGTCGCGTCCGATGGCAACAACAATGAGGCTGCGTCGTCTACGGGGTCGAGCAAACTGCCATCGCAGTCCTCCCCAGAGGAATCGACGGCCGAGATCGACCTGTACAGCGAGGCCTTTGACGACGACGCATGACCGCCCGCCAGTTAGTAGACCTGTTAGTTTCTGCGTGAGGTCCAAAGACAAACTGTCTATACTTGCCTTTCTATCAGTTCTCCAATCACTTGAAGCGGCGTCTCTTCGTCATATTCGGTGTTCCAGAAGTACCATGAGTCACCTCTCGACAAGGTCGCTCCTCAAGGCACTACTGGTCTTTGCGAGCTTAGGCGCCTCTGCGGGAGACGCTAGCACCCCGCAGCAGTACGCTTCCCCTCGCCCTGCTTCTTCCCAGTGCATGTGGGCTCATTGACTGTTTGTATCGGATTCTGTAGATGGATCTCAATCGAGTCGCGTTGGGACGGTGCGGCATTCCACCACGACCCAAGCCGTCGCCCGGCGCTCACAGGCCAATACCGGCGGCTCACCACCCTGTCGCCGTTGGCACTTTTCCGTGCCGTCTCCAACCGCGGCCTGCGTGGGTTTCTTGAGGGCGGCCAGTTCCCATCGTCCTCGGCTGACGCCTGCGCGCAGCGATGCCTAGACGATCCGTTCTGCCTCTCATTTGATATCGAGACCTCGACGCAAACCTGCTACATCTCGTACACGGATCGGTACGCCCACCCGGACGCCTATCTCGAGTTCCCGACGGGCGTCTACTACGAGTGGCAGGGCGTCGTGGACGCACCCACGCTGGAGCCAAATGGGGGTCGCTTCAGCACGCAGCCGGCTGTCCGCTTGCTCACGGCCAAGCTCGGCGCGAAGATCCATTACCAGGTCGTGAACGCAAGCGTCGCATTACCACCCTCGGTAGACGAGCTGGTCGGCTCGGGCAAGAAGTACGTCATCGCAAAGAGCGGGGACGTCGTCATTCTTCCGCCCTACTCGTGCCGCGTCTACGCGATCGCAGTCAAGGACGGCATGCAAAGCAGTCCGCTGGTGGTCTCGGGCGACTACCTCATTTACGGTAAGTCGCCTCCCTCTCTATCTACCCCATACGCTGCGCCCTTGATCCTCCCACCTGTGTGAAAGCGTCCAAGTACCTCTTCCTGGTGCCACACTTTAACGGCGCGTTCCACGGTCTCGTCGCGCGGATCCAATTGGATATCCGAGGCAAGAAGCGGCCGCGACCGGCGCGCTTCCACGAGTTTAGCGACTACGAGACTCTGCGCGGCACGGGTCCGTACGCGACGCAGGTCACGACCATCGACATGGCGCGATTAGACCCGTCGTTCCGGGGCTTCCAAGGAGGATTCTCGGCGTTCAGCAAGACGGAGTTTCTCAACGAGACGTACCTCACGCCAGCACTGGACGACGCCAACTACATGACCACGGCCTGGCAGATTGTGCTCTCGGAACAGTACACGCCCCACGCAAAACGCACGGGCGCGCCCACGCCGCTCACGTTGGACGCCGAGTATCTGTACCTCACGCCCTACTTCAACGGCGACCAGTACCTCGGGCACATTATCCGCGTGCTCGCCATGACCTTCAACTGGTCGACACCCGTGATTCAGCAGCTAAGCCTCGCGCAGATCGACCCGACGCTCAAGGGCTTCGCCGCGTCCTTCACAGACGACGCCAAGTTTGCCTACTTTGTGCCCAAGGAAAACGAGCGCGGTCTCCACGGCAAGTTTGTGCGGCTCGATCTCGAGCTGTTCTCCCCGGCGGGGATCACGGTGCTCGACCTGGCGGCCATTAACCCGCGCTACGTTGGCTTTAGCAGCGGCTTTAAGTGTGCGTGAACCTAATGGGGATCTCTCCACAGAGGACAGTGGGCACTAAGGGGAACATCTAACTGGGGTGTCTGTGAGAAGACAAGGACTTTGCGTACCTCGTGCCGTTCCGTCGGCCGCTCGTGGGGGACGAGCGCACGACCAACCTCCGCGAGTTTTCCGTGACCAACTCGGGCGTCGTCGTGCGCGTGGACCTCAGAACCTTCGCCACGGCCGACAGCATCGACCTCACCGCGACCCACCCTCGCCTTGCTGGCTTAAGCGGCGTCGTCAGAGTTACACCGACTCTCTCTCTCTCCTTCTTTCTAATGACATGGGACTCATGGCTGCTTCTTTCCTGTCCTAGTGACCCACTATGCCTACTTTGTGCCCTACATGCGTGTGAAAGAAGCCGCGTCAGTCGAAGTGAATCCGTACTCGGGTCTGGTCGCCCGGCTCGACTTACGCGACTTCAAGACCGTTGAGTACCTGGACCTCACGAAACTCGACAACGAGCTCCGTGGCTTTGTGCGGGGCTTTGCCTACAAGCAGTATGTCGTGCTCGCGCCGCACCGCTCGGCGTTTACCAACAAGTCGTCCCAGATCGTCCACTCGGGCAAGGTCGTGCGCATAGACACGACCGACTTTACGCTGCGCGGCGTCTCAGTACTGGATCTGCCGACCACGCGGCGCAGCCAAGTGCCAGACTTGCCGGATCCCGACCTCCGCGGCTTTAGCGGCGGCGTGGTCTCAGGCAAGTACGGCTTCTTCGTGCCACTCTTCAACGGCCGCACAGTCTCGGGCAGCGTGTGCCGCATTAACCTCGACAAGTTTGACGAAGTGCAAACGCTCTCTCTCCCGCTGCAGAACCCACTGCTGCGGGGCTTTTCGAACGCTGTCCTTTCCAAGACTGAGGCCGTGCTGGAGACCGATCTCTTTGGCGAATTCCAGGTGCGTCCGGGCACCACGACGCCATACAAATACATCTATTAAAGTCAGTACCCAAACACACGCACGCGAAGTGTCTCGCCTTCTCCACTATCGTCATGCTTCTCGCTGACGCGCAACACGTAGCGACCGCCGCCCTGCTTCTTGTCTTGATTCCACGTGCCGTGGAAGCTGTTGCCGTCCGGATACGTCATCACACCGGCACCGTGGCGACGCCCTTCGTGGAACGTCCCCTGAAATACCTTGCCGCTCGCGTACAGCATCTTGCCATGGCCTTCACGGACATTGTGGACCCACTCGCCGTCGTACGTGTCACCGGTCGTGCCGTCAAAGAAGCTGCCGTGGCCGTGCTGCATCTCGTTGGCAAACTGGCCGCGGTACACGTCGCCGTTGGGCCACGTGAATGTGGCATTGCCATGGCGTGTGCCGTCGAGCCAATCGCCACTGTAGCTCGTGCCATTCGCGTATCGATAGGTGCCGAGACCGTGACGTCTTTCATTCTCCCACATGCCTTCGTACGACTCCTCAAGGGACGACGCGGGCTGCCACACAAACTTTCCCTGGCCATGGCGGCGGTCCATTTGCCAGTCGCCGTCGTAGATATCGCCGTTCTTGTAGACAAAGCGGCCACGGCCATGCTTCTTGTTGCTCTCCCACGCGCCGCTGTACGTGTGGCCGCTCGCGTACGCCAGCGTACCGTCGCCGTGGATCACGCCGTTACGGAACTCACCTTCGTACACGCTGCCGTTCTGCCAGCGGTACACACCGCGGCCATGCTTCTCAGCACGCTCGAAGTCGCCTTCATAGACATTGCCGTTGGCGTAGACGATCTTGCCCTTGCCCTGGGCGTGGTCATTATGGAAATAGCCCGTAAACTGACTGCCGTCGCGAAAGAGGTACGTGCCCTTGCCCTCGCGCTTGTTGTTGGTCCAGCCGCCGATGTACACGTTACCCGAGTCGTGGAACCGGTAAATGCCCTTGGTATCGCCTCGGCCCTCGGCAACATTATGGACGAAATGGCCGTCAAAGGTGTCGCCGTTCTCAAAGACCAGTTTCCCGGCGCCGTGTCTCTCACCGGCGACAAACTCGCCTATGTATTTGACCCCTTCGCTGGACACGTAGACGCCGTGGCCGCCCCAGCGGCCGCGCCACCAGTCCCCCGAGTACACGGCGCCGTTTGGGTAGAAGCACACGCCCTTGCCGTGGCGGTAGTCGTGGTCCCACTGGCCCTTGTACACTTCGCCGTCCATGGTTGACAAGATGCCGACGCCCTGCGCCTCACAGTTGACGGTTGTCCCGACAAAGCGATCTCCATTGAGCTTTTTGAACTTGCCTTTTCCGTTGGGGCGACCGCGAGAGAAACTGCCTTCGTACTTATCGCCGTTGGGCGCGAGCATCACGCCGAGCCCGTCGAGGTGGCCATTGGCAAACTGACCCGCACAGCGCTCCCCCGACGGAAGCGTGAGAATGCCCAGGCCGTGGTGCTTGCCGTCTTGCCACTCGCCAATGTATTCGCTGCCGTCTGCGCCCTGGTAAATGCCTTTTCCGGAGCGAACGTTGTGCCGCCATGCGCCCACGTAGTGGCCACCGTCGGCGTAAAAGACCTCACCGAGACCGTCCAGCGTGTGGGTCTTTCCATCAAAGTCACCGACGTATAGACTACCCAGAGGCAGCAACGTCTTGGCAAAGAGCCGATGGTCGCCGTGAGACTTTCTCACATTGTGCATGGATGCGAGCCACTGCACTTTCAGAGTCTCGGCGTCGACGTGGCACAGGGCCGCGACCGCCGCGCCGTCCTCGTCCGCAGCACTCACTGAATTAGCGATTGGCTGTTTGGTGGTGCCTGAGCTTTGCCGGCCAAATGCAAGCCGCTTGCGCTTGCGGCCATGGGACCTCAGACTGGTCTGGGCCGTGAGTGCGGCCCACTGCTCCATGCGGTGCCGTTGCATCTCGTCCCTTTGCCGCTTGAGCTCTTCGTCGGCTTCCTTAGAGTGCTGCATGGCGAGCAGCTTGGTCTCACCAGGCCCTAGGATCTCGCCCGTGGCTGGATCGTGACTGCAGATACTCTGGCACAGAGGACACCGCGGGAACGTCGACGTACAGACCTTGGTGAGACACACGGGGCAGTACCAGATATGCACCGTGCGGTAATGCTCGTGAATCTCGTGGATAGTCTTGGCGAGAAACCCGCATGCGGGCCAGCGGCACTGGAGAAACTCTGCAAACGGCTCGGGGGGCAGCCACTGCGAGTCGAGCGAGTACACGTGGAAGTAAAAGTACTCGTTCGTGTGGGGATCCAGCAGCTCCTGCCATGGACCGACGCTGCGCGTGACTGTGGACCGAGCAAGCAAGAGCTTCAGCGCGAGCGGGCTCGACAGCACCTGGCGAAGCCTGCGACGCTCGTGGGCGGCGAGACGACGTGCCAATAGGCCTCGCGCGATGCGTTGGATCGCGATGGCCGCTACGTGGCGTCTCCTCACAATGGCGGCGATGCCACGTCCTTTCCAGCCGCGGAAGCGGCACTGCAAGGCAGTCGCGACAAAGTCGCGCATGTTGCCCACGATCTCTTCGCGAACGGCATTGTCCAGGCGTAGGGCAAGCTCGCATCGCGCCAGTGCGTCGACACGCTTGTCGTAGACGCGGCGATGGAGTCGCTGGCGACGGAAGAGAGAGAGGCGGTCGGCCATGGAGTTACGAACGAAGCGCCGCCCTCCTGGCCGGCGGACAAGGGGGGTGGTATTTACGGTTATCTCTTCCGTTACCACTATTAGGGCACTTCTCTCTTGGATAGCAGTATGCAGGTATTACAGATGCATCGCCTTTGATGCAGCGGTGGTTGATAGTGTCTAATTCGTCTTCTTCTTCTTATCCGCCTCCGAGGAGGCCTTCTTGCCCGCCGCAAGTCCAATGAGCTTGGACACAGCAAACCACACGAGCCACACGAGCACAATGCCGTTGAAGACGAAGGACGCAAAGAGAACGCCCAGCACAGCAAGCAGCAGGATGCGCCAGTTGCGGCGTTCGCCATGCGAGATGGCGCGTGGCGGCTTGCACGCGAGCGCATCCTTCTTGGGCGCCGCTGAGATGACGGGCACGGACGCCACGGGGAACTGGAGCTTGACCTTGTCGTCTTGGCCCCGTACGCGCACGTGGGCCACGGGGTGCGGCTGGGCGTCCCAGTCGATGTCGATCATACCCCAGTTCAGATACGCGTACGCGTCGCCGTGGTGCGGCCGAAACTCCCACGGCAAGATCATGTTGGCAAACGTGAAGATAAGCGCCGGGAAGAAGCGGATCTCGGGCACGTGGAATTGCATCTACAGGCAGACAGAACTCGCGGGTTAGCTGTTCGTGCACTCAAGAGATATATCTCTGGACCCCTGGCTCACTCACCCAGCTGTGCGTGAGACCGGAGCTCGTCATCTCCGTGATGACGTTCTGGCCGTCCGAGCAGACCACTTGATTGATCTCAGCGAGATGGACGTCGCCACTACACAAAGAGATCGTCACCCCGTGCGACAAGAGACGAGACCTACGGAGATCCACAACAGACAGTACCTGAGCAGAATGATGCCCTTGGCGTTGGACTGGAGGATGAGCTCGAGGAGCCGCTCGCGCTGCGACGGGAAGCGGCTCCAGCTTTCTGCGGGGAAGAAGCGGTCGGTCGGCAACACTTGGATGCCCGAGACGATCACATTAAACGCGGCGGTCGAGTCCGTAAGCTCGCGCTCGAGCCACGCCCATTGCGCCGCGCCCAGAAAGTCTCCGCCCAGTGTCTTGTAGTCGTCGCGATGGTATCTACCAGCAAGGGCGTCAGTGCTGAGCCACTCGAATGAGAACGCAGGGCACCACACTCACCGGTTGTCAATGAGGATGAACTTGACAGTCTTCTCGCCCGAACCGATTGTATACGAGGCGTAAATCCCCTGCGGTCCCAATCGAAGCGGTTAATACGGCCCATTTCCGCTTCGTAAAATTGTTTGCGTTTTCGCACCTCTTGCTTGCGGCGCGGCGAGTCCTGCGGCTCGTTAAAGTAGTCAAGAAAGACCCGCTGGCTGTCTTGGCGGTGCGTATACCCTTTGTGGCCGTCGTTGATGCCAAAGTCGTGGTCGTCCCAGATCGCGATCATGGGCGTCGTCTCCGCAAACGCACTGTAGTTGGCATTGCTCAACTGGCGGCTGCACACAGAGACCCAGCATCAGCCCCCTCTCGTCGCCCACCATCGCAGGTACGATCCGCCACCACTCACGCATAGCGTTTGCGCAGCTCCGCCTCGGTCGCCTCCTTGAACATCGAGCCGGGCGGCCACATTCTCCGCGGCTCGTCGCGCTGTGGCATATCCGCATAAATCTACAACCCAGCAACAGCATGAGTCATCGTTCCCCAGACTCGACAGTGAGCAAGCTTCCATACATTGTCGCCCATCCAAACCCAGAGGTCTGGCTTGTGCGCGGCGATGGCCGGCCACAGCGGCTGCTCAAAGCTCTGGTCGTTGCACGAGCCGAACGCGATGCGCTGCAGCGGCGCCGTGAGGTCGCTGACGCTGGGCGGCGCCGCGCCGACACCCATAGGGGCACCGGCATACACGGCAGTTGCCGCCGCGATATAAACACCCACGCGAGTCGCCCGCATTGTCGTCGCTCGTGTCGTGTGGGAGGGAGTTTTCGGAAGTGATCTTTTTTATCCGCCGCAACGACAGACACGCACGAGGGAAGAGAGACGATGGCACGCACTGGATACAACAACCTCTCATCAGCGATAGCGAACCTAGGAGACCGTGAGATATGATATGGCTACACATGCGACCAGACGAAAAGCTACTGTACAGAACGCAAGTATCAGGAGTTGTATTCGTTGTCCTGCAACGTGTCTGCGTGAGGGAAAACGCGAGCGGGGCGAACGAGCGTTCATCGCATGTCGACAATGGTGGACGCCGAGTGGGCATTCCACTCGAATGCCATCGCATCCGAGTAGATCTGGATGTTCTCCGGATGCATGTGGAAGCCCTGGAGCGTGCACTGCTGGATGAGCTGCATGCCACCGGGCTCGACCAAGCGAAAGACGCCGACACTTCCAAACAGAGAAGAGACTGTGTGAGGAAACGATAGAAGGGATCAACTGCGGCCGAAAACTACTCACTTTCGACGCTTGTCCGTTGGCGCAACGACGATGGCGACGGCCTCGGGGAGCATCGACTGAAAGCCGCACTGAGTGTGGATGTCCACAGACGACAAGAAGCAGTTCTGTCGCGGATGGGTCTACAAAGGGAGCGACAAGCAGATTAGCTACAAACTTCCTCAATCCGAACGCAAAGAAGGCGCACTTACATGAATCCACCCGAGCGTCAGCAGGTCGTTGCTAAAGCAGTAGTCGAAGAGCTCTTCTTCATTCTTCATGGTACACATGTCGGAGGAGCCCTATCCATTTTCAGTCCATCTCCACGATGAGCATATTGAAACGCTGAAGGACACACTAGAATCCAACCTCCTGCTTGGGGATAATCAGCGTCGTGATCACGAGCTTGGAATCTTTCTGCGCACAATATTACTCAGCGACCAGCGAGGGAGGATACTTTCGAGGGCATCGACGTACGAGATTGCCCGCTAAGATTCCGCAGGTTTCAATGCCGTCCGGATACTTGGTCGTGTTGGGGGCCGCGATCGACGTGAACGCCGAGATGATAAAGCTGGGGATCTCCAGTGTGCGAAGTTGACCACTATACACCTCCACTCGTTAGAGCAGCATAGACGATCCATATCCGCTGAGATGGAAGATACCTTGACAATTGGTTTAGTGCCTCCTGCGAGGCCTGTCGACTGACTGGTCGTCGGGGGCGCCGCACCGAGGCGGCCGCAGAGCCAAGCAGATTATCCTGCATCCAGTGAGCCTTGTTCACTGTCGGATACGAGACGGTAGATCTTGCCAGCTAAGAGCATGTTACCACATCAGTACGTCAGTGGTGCCTTGCGGAAAGGGAATAAAACCTGAGCGTTCTTCTCACCCGTTGCGTTGGCTCGGACCTCGACGCCGACGACCGGGCGACCGTCGACCCTGTATACGTTGACCTCAGTTTCGCTGGCTCTGCGTGCTTTGCGGTTTGTGCATTCGCTCGCGCGTCGTGTGCTTTCCGCAAACGCAGTGCGGCAAAGCGATCCTCAAGCGTGAGCTCAGCAGAGGAACAAGGCGGACGAGGGGGCGGTGGCGAGGGTTTTTCCTTTGTCGGGGTCGGTACCGAACGCCTACGTTCTTGCTTGAGCTCTTCGTGCATGAGTCCCAGCTCGCTCTCTTCCATTCCCTTGAGGATAATGTCAAAGAGCTTGAGGCCCTGCTCGGCGTGCTGCAATCGTCCAACAGTCGGTCAGTGCCTTTGCAACCCGCCAGCATCCGACTCACACACCCACCGAACTGATCCACTTGCGCTCCTTCTCAAACTTGGGGTTGTTGTAGTCGATATGCGCCGGGATCACCTTGGAACAAAGCCTATTATGGAAGAGCACCGGAGCAACGGTCGCCCCGTGTCAACAAATCGCAATCCAGGCAATTCTCCCGACACAGTGCGTACTTGACAAAGCGAGCGAGGTACACATAGCTAGTAGAATACACACACACATACAGACAGGCACTGGGTTGAGAATTAAGGAACCAATCCATCGCAGGGCCGCTACAACCACGTACGCTTGATCCCACGATTCGCTGGCCACGTACGCCTCCATCTGCTTGAAGAGCTGGCGCGCGAGTTGGTGGTACGCGGGCAAGCGGAGATGCTGCTTCACAGGGTCCACGACGCAGAAGGGCTGCAAGCGCCCGCGGCGCTCGGCGAGGCGGTCCTCCACGGTCAGCGCGGCCATGGTCAGACCAGCACGCGGGAATTGCTGCTTCGTTCTTTACGCTGTCGTGCGACACCACAGTGTCGAATCCCTCATTGAACCGAGAATGATGGTTTCCCTATTTCATCCAATGGAATGCATCTAAAGTGCGATATTGACCAATCGTAAGAATGTAAAGGCCTATGCAACCCACTCCTCAAGATCGACTGTAACATCCACCATGACGGAGGTTGCGAGCATGAGCGCCATGGGCGCGCGCGCCGAGCGGTGAGTGCATTCGGATTGATATGCACCTTTTGTCCAGTTATATGTTGGCGTCTGGTGGACTTGAGCGACCCGTAATGGCCGCAGGAATCGCGCGCACAACCAAATGGTGTGGCGCAAGCTCGCGTTCTTCACGGTGCTCATGTGTGTGCTTCCACTGGGCACGTACTACGGAGTCAAGCGGCTCTTCACGCCAGGTGAGACACACCAAGATGGAGAGGGGGAGAAACGCTGTATTCTAGAGTGCTGAGTTGTATGTCGGTTGATTGTGTAGATTACCGTAATGCCGACATGTGGAGGTACGCAAGCGCTCGCACTTGAAAAGGATATCGGATCCGCCACGCTGACGATCGCGCTTGCCATTGCAGTGGGTTGGCCGCCGTGCTCATGGTCAACATCGTCATTGGGTTTTACATCCTGTCGGCCTTTATGGAGGAGGAGGAGAAAGAGGTCGTGCCTCCCGTTGGGCGATTCGCTAAGAAGAACCAGTAACGACAATGAGACCTCCATGCCCGCACACTGTCAAGGATGCTGTTCTCACCTTCCACGCTACGTTGTCGTTACTGTTGTTCTACCCACACGTACACGACCACGTCACAGAGGAACTGCTTCTTGGGGCGTAGAAGCGGGTGGGAGTCGTCCGCGTGGAGGATCCCGAGCCACGCCTTCAGGAACCGCGACCGGATCGGATGGACTTCCGCGTTGTCTTCGTCGGCATTGATCTCATTCGCGTTGCGATCACGAAATCGGTCGAGCACATGGCGAATCGACATGCTGCGTTGGGAGGCTTGTTTCCAAAGAGAGCGAGAAAGAGTGCGACACGTGTACCTTCATTAATATGGGACGAGGGTCACTGCCTCAATAACTACTGTACTATGGATCATAGAGCAAGTACAGGTCGCATCCATCTTGCTCGGCACACTCTTCGACGGATTCGAAATCGCCGAGGAGGCGACGCGTCTTGGTGCTGATGAGCTGGAGATTGGCCGGTAGGTGTTGCGTGTCACCGAGAAGCCTTCGCGACAACACACGCTTCAGCGTAGAGATCGTTGGACAGTCACGAGGCACGATCTTGACCGCCCGCACCTGTGACTGCTGAGTTAGACCAGTATCTGGAAGGGTGGACGTAGAGCACACCATTCCAACGTACGTTACGAGAGGCCGCATCCGTGCTGATGATGAACTCAATGGACTCAGTACTGTGCGATAACCGGCGCTTCTTGATCGTGCCACTACCAGCGCCATCAGCCTCGTCACCGTCGCCGTCCGAGCCGACGGCGTCGTTCTCCGCTGCTTGGAGAATTCGCCCGACCTCTCGGGCTGCGACAGTCTCGCGCCAGTTGCGATTGTCGGCTCTCTCTTCTTCTTCCGCCGTGAGCGAGGCTCTCCTGACCAAGTTCTTCCACTTGTCCTACGAAGCGCGGCGTCAAGATCCCGCCATAGCAATCACGGCGAGACCAACGGTACCTTGATATCCACATTTGTGCGCTGGCGGTGGAAAATGCCTCGCCCGTCCTCGAGTATCTTGCGCCACTGTCCAGGACCGTACTGCTTCACGCCGTCGATCACAAACTGCTCTTCGCGGCGCGTCCAATGCACGACTTGCCGTCGTCTCGTGCTGGCAAAAACGTGTGATTACTAACCCCACGACGAAATCCCGCATCTAGAAAAGAAGGAACTTACGAGCTCTGCTGGTCGCGCACTCGATTCGACTCGGTCCTGCTAGAGTCGTCATCACTCCACTCGTCCCCTGATCGCGAACGCTCGCGCGTTCGCACGAAACGCGGCGGCACTTCATCCACGTATTCGCTGCGTTTGCAACACCACCAAACAATTAGCAACAACGTCCCAACGCGCGGTCCCTGTTGCGACGCACCTGAAAGTCACACGCGCGCCGCCGTCGCTGGCTCGCCTTCGAGACGCGTGGCGAGCGACAGCAGTCTCCCCATCCTCATCCTGGCTCGTGCCACGGGAGTTAACGCGGCGCGACGGCGCTGTCATGATGGAACCCGTCGACACACGCCGCGACGCCTTTCCAGGTATCTCACGACGCACGGGACTCGCTACCACGGCCGCGTCGCGCGTGTCGGACTCGGTCTCCATCCTGACTCACTTCCCGCGATGAGCAGCTCCATGGGTTTAAAAAGCCAAAGCGAACTTAACACTAAATATGGTACGTACTTAGGAGCCGTTACTGGCATTATTCAGAGGGTTCAACTATGTCACTATGCGTCGTCCTCTGCGAAGCCATCGTCGTCGTACAAGTGCTCGTCGTCATTGGCGCCGTGGTCCGTCTCAGATTCCAGGTCTTCGTCGTCGTCATATTGTGGCTCGTCGTCTGCGTCAACGTGGTCGTCCTCGTACTCGTTCTCCTCGGGCTCTTCCTGCTGCTCTGGCAGTGGCTGAAGCTCCAGTGCTCGCTCGGCGTCCCGTCCAGAACAGGCGATGGCCGTCATACTCTCCTCTCCGTCGAATTCACTTGCATACGTACTCACCTCCATTTCAACTGTCGGTGGTACTTGCTGGTTGGATGCCGCGAGCGTCTCAGTGTCGTCGGCTAGCTGCGGAGTGTCCGGTAGGTCGGGTTGCGGTGCAATCACGTTTTCTGCCGCTGGCTCGGGATCTTGCTGCCGGTTCTCCTCTTCTTGCTCAACATAAAGCTCTAGTGCCTCGCTCGAGGGATCAAGCTCGTGAGCTGGTGTCTCTGAAGGCACTCGCGGTTCTTTAGTCGACTCGTCTGGTGCCTCAGTAAGCAGTTTTTCCTGCGGTGTCTCGCCGCTCGTCGAGGCGAGAAGGACCTCCTCAAATGCCTGCGCGTGGACCGCAGATGGCAATTCCAACGCGTTATCTTCCACGACAAGCGTCTGGTCGGCCATCAACACTACCATATCGATGCACGCTTGCAGCGCATCAAAGACATCGCCGCTCACCTCGTCATGCTCGCGCGCGTCCAGGGGGCTCGAGTCGGGCAGATGCAGCTCGGGAACCGGTAGTAAAAGCGTGTCGTCATCCCCATGGTCGTCGTGATTGGATGTCTCCAACGCCACCTCGAGTTCGACAGCAGGCGAGAACTGACCCGTGATCCCATTCGGTGTGCATGGTGTTCGGGTGTGTCCGCGGGAGAACGTGAACCGTACGCTCACAAGCTCATCGGGCGGGCCAGTGTCACTTGTGGGACCGTCATTTTCAGTACTCGTCTGTGGGTGCTGCCTTCTCTCGCCTTGCTCTTTCTGCTTCCGAAGCTCGAGGATCCGACGGTGACTGGGGGCAGTCGAGTGGTGGCGGTTCTCCTGGGCCATGTCTTCATCAACTGACTGTCGACGCCGGAGATCCCTACCACTCGACGCGATCTTTGTATCCGGAGCGGTGACCTCGATGGCGGTCACTGGCTCGTCACCGAGCCCGTACTCTGTGTGCGGACGACTTGTCATGTGTCCGCCAGGATGGACAATCGGCTTGACACGGATCGTCGCCGAGTGGGGCGACGCCAGCGTGCGCGCCATCTCATGGTGGAGCGCCTGCCGACGTCGCTCCTGTGTCTTGAGAAACGACTGGTTCCACTTGTCGTCCTTCTCCCAGTCTTTGCTCTTGAGCGTGGGCTTGGTGTTGCGCAGTCGCTTGGCGAGCTTTTGGTTTTCTTCCCATATTCGCTGCTGTTCCTGGCGCCGGTGGTAGTCCAGCGCGGCGTGCTTCTTCGAGTTTGCTGATGACTGTGGTGATTCCAAGAACTCATAGTGGCTGCCGGTCGGTTCCATGGGTCGATCCTGAGTTCGCTGCGGTTCCCCCTGTCGGTACGCCTCGAGCTGCGTTCTTCTCGTCACCGTCTTGATCTTTTTTAGGGCTTCGGGTCTGGGGCGTCTTCGACCCGGTGTGGTGCATTTGAGTGGATCATGCTCATCTCGAGCTGTCGCTAATTCATCTACCGTCTCATCTCTCTGATGCTCGTTATCGTCGCGATCCTCTGTCGGCGTACTCGCAGCAGACGCTGAGCGACCGTGCTTGAGTGGGCTTACCAGTCCCACCGTCTTGCGCGGTCGTCTCGCGTGTTTAATGTGGCTCGATGGGTGCGCTGTCCATTTTGGCGACGCCGAGTCGACGCAGCTGTGCGCTTTGGAAAGGCGATCGAGGTGGCCGGCCAGGTTGCGTGCAATCTCGCGCGTCCAGATCGTCGCATTGCTATACGGTTCCGCTCGCCGGGCGCGGTCCATGGTGGTTGATCTTGATAGAAATCACGTGGCGAAGATTGTACCAGCAGCCCCTGTCCCCACGAAGACCCTGTGAGATGGAGTGTTTGGTGGTCGGTATTCTTAGCGATGCTGTATCAAAACGTGACTGCTTGCTTGGAATACCAAGCTACTGTACGGATAGTCCTGAGACCGTGGCCTTGTCTTGCGCGTCACTTGACGCCTTCGGTGCTGTGCCGCTCCAGTATCCCAACAGGGGTGACCTTCCCACCCAGAACGCTGCGCTCGTTGGTGTTTTCGGTGAGATCCTTCGATCGTGACCTGATGCATGCACTCGGTACTCGAGACGGATCGCTTGATATCAGAAAAACAACGCGGCAGGGGGGGGAGGTTCTTCTTGCAGGCATGGTCGTATCTGCTATCGCTGGCTGGAAAGGGCAAATCCCACAGACCCAGAAAGCTATGCAGCAAATGGTGTCTCCCCATGTTGAAGCCAAGCCGAAGTCCATGAAAGTAGGATCGTACGAACCCATCCCTCTAAGGGAAGCTTGAAAGCAGAGGCAAACGAGTGCTTGCACACGAAGTGCCTCAAGTGACAACTCGAGGGTGCTTGGTATTAAGGTACGGAGATGTCCATAACCAAACACGTCGCTGTGCTCAATTCTAATCATTTCGCCACACCACCGACACTTCATCGGTACGGAATCTGCAATATCCAGTAGTGTGAGACATGGCTCAATCTATCAAGAAGCTCTAATAGACGTACCGTTGGGTGCAGGTCGCTTCCTCGATCGGTGTGATCTCGGCGTACTGGTACTCGAGCACTCCGGCCTGGGCGATCATCGCACCGTTGTCAATACAATAGCGGTGGTCCATTGCGCACACGCGGCCGTTGCGCTCCTTGGCCATGATCTCCATCATTTCCTGGAGGCGCAGGTTGCAGCCGACGCCACCGACGATGAGCACTTCCGACTGGCCGCAATGCGCCATCGCACGCTCCGTGATCTCGACCTACCATATCGCATGAGCGTCAGCGTGTCAGCATTGCAGTGTCGGCAATATACTGAATGGAAATGGATGAAGGAATCTACCAGCATGGCGAAGATCGTCTCCTGCAGCGAGTAGCAGAGGTCTGCCTTGGTGCACTCGCCCGAGTCTAGCTTCGTCCTGAAGTGGGCACAATCAGTGAGTCGGATGTTGACAAGACAGAGTCCCAGCCTATCCGCCACGTACTTTGCTTCCTTCTCAATGAAGGTGGACAGCCCAGAGAACGACACGTCCATGCCCTTGACAATATACGGCAGCTCGATGAACTTCTTGCCCCTGCAATTACCCAGCATAGTTCCATCAGCAGATGTCCCTTCAACAACCCTCAACGCAACAGCGTTCATCTCACTCGCGAGCGAGAACTTCGATGTTCTGGCCGGGACTCGGGTCGTTGGAGAGCCCAATGACGCGCGCAAAGCGGTCGAGGCAGTTGCCGACGGCGATGTCGATCGTCTCCCCGAAAATGCGATAGCTGAGGAAGCCGCAAGAATAACATTAGATACGAGTGACCCATGAGCAGTAGGCTGTCGCGTGTGTCGCACCGCTGCATCGAGTACGCGATGACCTGCGTGTTGCCGCCACTCACATAGAGCACGACGGGGTCGGACGACTTGGTCACTGTGCGGCCCATCTCAATGTCTACCAACAACCACTCAACACCAGTCAGTATTTATAGGACACAGAGAAAGGAGACGCACACGTACGCCCGACGCAGTGGTTGACGCCGACCAGCGGTTTCTTCCAGAGCAGCGACAGTGTGCGAGCGCACACGGCCGCCGAGCGCAGCGGGCCGCCCATGCCTGGGCCCTTGGTGTAGCAGATGCAGTCAATGTCCTTGGGCGAGATCTTGGCCTCCAGCAGCGCTGCGCGCACGATGCCGACAGCGTGGTTCTGGTGGTGCCACGCCGTCTCGCGCGGCAAGAAGCCCTGGCCGGGCGGTGTGATGTACGTCTTGCGCGGGTTCGACAAAATGTCGGTCTCGCCATCCTGGCGGTAGCGGATGATGCCCACGCCCAGCTTGTTGGCGCTCCCTTCGATGCCCAGCGCGATCACATCGCCGTTCTTGCGCAGCGGCGCCGGCAGCACCATCGTCTCCATCCTATTTGCCTACGGCGAATGTGACCCAACAACACTGTCAAGCGGAGTTGTCGACATCTGATTAGTCAAATTAATGTATAGAGCTTTAGGATTGGACAAAAAGTGAGAAGGTCTACCTTCAACCAAACACATGAACAGACTGCAAGATGCAGTGGATGGCGCCATCTACAATGGCGGTGGCTATAGCTGTGCTCGTATCTCTCACGCCTCCAGCTACTGCGGCTGCGGGCGTGGCGCTGAACGAGATCGCGCTTCCTCTGGAGCGGGTGGCGTTTGGATCCTGCAACCATCAGTCGCGCCAGCAGCCGCTGTGGTCGGCCGTGCAGGCAACGGACCCGCAACTATGGCTATGGATGGGGGATGCGGTACGTAGCCACTACTGAGGAGGCGTGGATCTCAAGCGATACGATTTTAATGCTTTGTGACTCGATTTTCTCGGTAGATCTACGGTGATTACAAAGCGTTCAACGAGCTCAAGACGTACTTGCCTCCGTTCCGCGTGTTTCGTGACGCGCCACCGGAAATGCTACAAGAGAAATACTCGTACCTCAGACTGCTGGACTTATAGTACTGGGTATGGATGAACCATGAAAGCTCCCACTTTCTGTAGGCTGCAGCTGACGGATCCGGAGTACGCGTCACTCGCACAGCAAGTGCCAGTGATCGGCACGTGGGACGACCACGACTATGGTGCGCTATGCATGGAACATTCTGGAATTGACAGCACCAGCCAATCGAACGTACGCATCTGTAGGTATCAATGATGGCGATAAGATGTACCCGTATCGAACACAAAGCCAGCAGCTCTTTCTAGACTTTCTGGGGGAACCGGCCGACTCGCCGCGCCGCACACAAGACGGAGTGTACACCTCCCACACCATTGGCTCGGGACAACAGACAGTGAAGTTTATCCTACTGGACGTGAGGTTCGTTCCATTGTGATTGCTGTGCTTCGTTTTTCGAGGCATTGACTGGAGCATTTGCTTATTATCATGATAGGTTCCACAAAGATCCGTACGGCACCGACGACGGGGACTTTCTGGGGCCGGCTCAGTGGCAATGGCTCGAGAACGAATTCCTGTCATCGTCGGCAGCATTCAACATTATTGTCTCTGGTATTCAAATCCTGCCGCAGGATCGTTTCTACGGCGGCGAGAACTGGCATCGCTTCCCGGCCCAGCGACAGCGATTGATCAACCTCATCCTCATGGCGAACGTCAAAGGCGTGATACTTCTCAGGTGAGGTTTCGGGAATCGAAACACCTTCCCTGAAAGTACTGAGCTCATGTAACTCGCGTTTGTCCAACACTCGGATGCAGCGGAGATGTCCACTACGCAGAGATCAATCAGATCCAGTGCGAAGACCACACGGCGTTGCTGACAGAGATCACAAGCTCCGGCATGACGCATAGTTGGGTACGCCTTCTCCTCCATCCACTTGGCCTCTGCGTTGCAACACTGATGCGTATTCGCCTTCTGTAGGATAAACCGTCCCTAGACTCGTTTGGAGCGCTTCTCTTCCGTGCAGCAAACTTCATTCTGCCGTGGGACTTCCGGCCTCATCGCAATGCTTACTACGGCTACAAGAACTTCGGCGAGATTGTGTTCGATTGGGAAGCCATGCCGTTGCCAACGGCTACAGTACGGGTAGGCGGAGAAGATGGCGACGTGAAGCTAGAGCACACATTCTCCTCCCATTTCGTCGAACACGTGCTCCCGAACCCCTCCAGCTTGTGCCACGCTATCCAGGCGAGCTCTCCTCCGGCCATCCTCGTGCGTCGAGTGGTCCTGCTGGCTTTCGTCAGCACCATCGTTGGTAGTGCGGTCTCACTGATGGTCGCGTCCGCGTGGCTACTGCTCCTCGTCTTTCGACGCTCGTTCGTATTGATGATGGATCTCCAACGGCGCTGGTTCGATCACGGATACGAGAAACTCGATTAGAAAGAAAGGGTAGCCATTTCGCTATTTCACCCGTAACTGTTAGAAACAACGATCCACCCATGAAAGGACGCAATCCAAAATATCGAAAAGTCCACCACGCCAAGACTCCACAGAACCCCATCAAGAGACACGCAGCGATCAGCAAGCATTACCGAGTTTCTCCCTCTCTTTGCCACCATGAAACACGCAACGATGCTCTTGCTCTTCTTGGCGGCATGCATCAGTCGCGTGCTTGGGGATTTCAATCAATGCCTGGGCATCGAGATTTACCGCCTACCGACGATAAAGGATTGTGGACGGCTCTACGATGCGTGCCACGTCGGTGTCAGCAAGTTGAACGTTCAGCTCAAGATGCCTCGACGTAGTCTCTTCCATCCCGTGAGTCTCGTGTCGGCGACCGAATCCACGGCCAAGAGCTCGACGGAGAGCATGATCGCCATGCTCGTGCAGCTGGCGCCTGTTGAATACTGCAAGCATTTGGTCGCGGTGCCTCGTAACAACACCTCATCAGGGGAGAAGTAAGCGGAAGTCTTGCTGCGCGGGTTCAAACACTTTGAGGATTGCTTACCGGTTTGTTTTGCGGACAAAGGTGTACATTTGATATGCCCAAAATCGAGATCTACAGCATCCTCTTGCGACAGGAAAACCCTCGAGCTCCATGGAGCCTCGACGGATATAAGCATCATGCGCTGTCAGGTGAGCCGTGGAGCCTTCTCTTCCTAGAAGCACGTTGATTGACTGATAGAACCTGTGGGATCAAGTCGAAGACCGCGCGCAGATCGTCGACGAGTACAAGAGCGGCCATTTCTTTGGCACGAACCTTGCGATTGGCATTTTTGACACGCCCAATCTACCCGCTCAGGTCGCTAGCGACTCGGTTGATAAGACCATGGCGCGGTCTCCGGTCGCTGTGTTTGCTGTGCTCGCATCGGCGACCGTCTCGATCGGATTGCTGTTCCACCACCGTCGCCGCCTGCACAACGGATACGCGCCCATCGTCGTCATGAAGCGCGCCCAACTGCAGGCGAGAAGCTTGCGACGCCCGACGTCTGGGGATGCTGGAGAAAAAATGCCGCCATCTATTACGACCGAGGAGGTGTCACTCAAGCAGGAGACGCACGAGCGATTTGCTGTCTAAGAGGAAGAAAAAAAGCTGCCCCCATCCATGCTAGAGAGGGAGAGAGTGGACGTTCGGCCTAGCTGAATAAACTATGACGTGGATATTGTGCGTGCGAGTGCAGTGTAAAAGCCCGCTCCCCGGCGTGTCTAGATTACTTCTTGAAGATGCCAAAGTAAATCACGAGAATGATCGCGAGGCCGATAAAGCAGGCAGCAAAGGTCAACGCACGCTGTTGTCGCTTGTCACGCGCCGACATGCGACCAACAATGTTGCCGCCGCGACGCGCCATGTCGTTCACGTTCTTGACCTTGTTGTGGGCCGACTGGATCTTCTCGCGGTTGCGGCCCAGCTCATCCGTGATCGCCAACGCTGCGCGAGTCAGTCACCAAGCATCAATAGACCGCTCCTTCAGCATACATGCCGCCAGGGAGAGAGACCTACCGACTTCTTCCGTCTCAGCCACGGTTCTTCGCGCGGCGTCAAGCTTGTCCGTCGTGCCTTTCATCCTTGGTTGAGCATCCACCAGCAAGAGGTCAGAAGCACGTCTAGAGACACCACTACGCAACGCCGACGTACTTGTCTGTTGCGGCCTTCATGCGGTTGCGATGATCGGCCGACGACATCTGCAAAAGAAAACAAGAGCGTTTCAACTCAGCTTCGTGCGCTCTCATGGTCCAAGTGGACTGTGCGAACAGGCAACGCACCGCTAGGTCGTCACGGTCGCCAAAGAGACCTTCGCGCTCTTCCTTCTCCTTGATCTTCTTGTGGTCGTCCGCGAGCGACGCCAGGCTCTTCTTGTATTGGTCGACTTTCTTGGACAGCTCGCGGCGCGTCGCCGGGTCCAGACTACGCACTTCGAGCTCCATTTGTTGGATCTGTTCATCGCCAACCCCACATCAGTCTCTCCGTCAACTACTTCAGCAGAGCTGCGCATTCCACCCAACGTACCAGCTGATTGGCCTGCGTGAGCAAGCCGCCAATGTGGAGGATGCTCGACTTCTTCTTATCTAACCACAGCATAGCTCCATCGTCTCAGCACGAAAACGCCACTTCTTCGAACGATCCGACGGCCGCACCTTGCTGGTCTTCGTACGTCGCGACCTCGCTAATCTTCTTGGAGATGTCGCTCGCCAGCGCGCGGTACTCCTCGTCGTAGCCCTCGAAGATGGACGTCATGCTCCCTCGCTTGCTTTTTCCCGTCCCAGCCCACAGTCAAAAGTCAGGCGGGTCCAGAGTGTAACCGCGTTCTCAAAAGTGGATAAAAATACCCCCCCTGCGAAAACGGCTTCGGGTTACGCGACAAAAGTGGTCAAAAGGTGGTCAGAATGGAAGCCGAACTTAATTGCTAGGTCCGCCTCTGCCACCTGGCACCATGCTGACGCGTTCGATTCCTGGCAGGTCAAAAGGCAACCCTGGGGTTCAGTTCGGAATACCTCGCGGCAGACGAACGCGCTTGAGAATGAGACGCTTCGTTTTCCTGCTGGCGCTGATCGCGCTCCTGGCGCTCTGCGGACAGACCGTCACTGCCAAGGCCGAAGAGGAGCTCCAGGCCGAAGAGGTCCGCGAGGAGACGGTGGACGCCACGGCAAGTGCGAGCTCGAAGCAGCCGCAGCTCTCTCCAGAGGCGTTTGCCAAGATCTTTGAGAAGCTCTCGAACAAGTGCCAGAAGGAGATTGAGGCCAACCCGACCGACCCGGAGACGCTCTCGCCGCGGTGCCGCTCGGAGCTCGGGCGCAAGGTGCAGCGTCACCTCGAACGCGAGAAGGAAGGACCCAAGGAGCCGAAGAAGCCGAAGGAGACCAAACCCAAGAAGAAGAAGAAGCAGACGCGTGCGCAGCGGGAGGCAGCAGCGGCACTGAAGATGGAGGAAGAGTACGCGCAGACAGTCAAGGTGATTGTCGGATTCGTCGGCACGTTGATCGCGGTCGCCATCGGAGCGATGTGCGTTATCAACCGCAAGCTCAAGGCCGCCGGTATGTACTATCCGGCCAACCCTGACGAGCGAGCCTCTGGATGCTGTGGTTAAACCGCGTACAACAGTCCCAAAGGCTAGCTTGATACTGTAGCATCCTGAACCTTATAGTGAATGAAGGTATCAATTTCAATTGCGGCTCTAAACTTACCGGGCTCACATCAGCGGGCTTTCCTCGCCAATATGGTAGCACTTCTTCAAGAGTTGGGTTCGATATGGATTGTACTATTCTATGCACAGTTGCTCATATGCCCGTGTGCATTACAGCGACGTGACACTCCCGTGCGCTGATCCGTTGGTCTTCATGAGAGGGATTCCTTCTTCCATCGCCTTGGCGGACATGTCTTGGACAGCGTCTCCGCTCTTGTGCTTCTCCGACAGGATGATCACGCCTGCGACGGTTGTGATGATGCTGAGCGGGTAGACGCACGACTGCCACCACGCGTCCATGCCAGCAGTCTCGTGGAAAAAGATTATTCCCGACAGCGAGCCAATGATGATGAGGAACGCTTGGTAGATCGCGACGAGGTAAATCGCTTCATAGTCCTTGAGGCCTTGATCCAATACATAGATGCCGCCTCCAGCCGACGCAAGCGCTGCAATGATAATGATGTACGTCTCGAGGTGAGCCCACACGGCACCGCCTTCTCCTAGAAGCTCAACCGATGACTGTCAAAAGCAAGCAGCGCGTCAGTCATCATGCGGTGGAGAACTGGTTGCCCGGTCAAGTGTAATTGCCTTGAGGAAGAAGAGATTCCCGCCAATGAGACCCGACAGTGCGCCGTACGCGAAACGTCGTGATGCGCTTCGGCGATCAAACGTGCAAATCACCCACGTGAGCTGCACCCATAGCAACCCGTGTCAGCCATGTTCCAATCCCCTCTTTCGGTTCCTAATCAGGAACTCAATATTTGCGTCGTACGAAGATGCCAGCACTGGTCGCAACAAGGGTGTAGTACACAAACGCCCAGCTCGTGTAGAGCGCATAGATCTCGACGCTCGAGTGGTGTGGCGTGGCGTGGCTTCCAGAGATGCCCACCAGCGCACAGCCGAGCACAATCACGGCCGAACCTTTGAAGTCATGAATCGACAGCTTCTCTCCGAGAACGTACGGCGCAAGCACAATATTCCACACGACGCTGCAACCTGCCATCGGCGCCAGGATGGACTAGGAAATGGGGCAAACAAATCAAGTCAGCCAGGGTTCAACCTGGAAATGAAGACTCAGACGACCGCACCTGCGCGGCGTAGGCGTAGCTCATCGCATCGAAAATGGGATTGAGTAGGAAGACGCAGACCGTCGCGACGAGCTTCACCGAGAGCGGACTCATCGAGGTGTGCGCGAGCTTGAGAAAGACCTTGCCGAGCGTGCCGAAGAGCGTTGCAGCCAGCGACAAGGACACGCCCGCTATCCACAAGCTATCGCTCATGGTCGCTGTAGCTTCAGTGGTACTGTGTGGTCACTGGCGGATGCTGTCTATGCTTTGCGTGTACGCGTGGCGGTGGCCGGTAATAGCTTTGTGGTTACGGCTCACGCGCCGTCCCGATTTGGTTGATCTGGTCAATTGCACTGATAGGTGTGGGGGTGCGGCGCTGACCTGCCAGGTCAACTCAACGGCCGAACCCCTCAAATGCGATTACTGCTCAAAGGCATTCGTTTTGAAGATAATTGAACTACAGAAGTAAACATCTCACTGAAATGGTAGGGTATATATCACCTGTCGTCCAGTCGTCACCTGAACTATCAATTTATGGAGGTAACCCATGAGGAGAGACAGACCAAACAAGAAAGCCCAGCGTTTGTGGAGGTCGAAGCAGCAACTGGTGGAAGAAAAGACTTCGAGCACGTGAGAAAACGGACAAGAAGGCGGAGAGAAATGCTTTGCAAAATGCAATGTGATTGACGTACTGTAATCAACCTGCACTGCCTAAGCTAAACATGCACGGAGGATAATCAATGGCAATGGAAAGGGAGAAGGAAAAGGGACTCATTACATGCACGATCACATCTGTGATGGGAGAGCGGCCAGCTTAGACCGACGCCACTTCGTTCGTGAACTTGCCCTCTTCCTGCTCGGCTTCCGACTCGGACTCGGAGTCGGAGCTGTCGAGCGCCTGCGACTCTTCAGCGGCCTCGTCCTCCTTCTTCTCCTCGGTCTCACCGGCCTCGATGTCAGCTTCGACGTCTTCAGTGGCATCGGCAAGCACCGACTGCGGGTCAGCGGCAGCCGAGTTGGCGCGGGCACGGCCAACGGCGACGGCGGCGATTCCGACGACAGCGGCAAGAGCACCGATGGCACCACCGATCAGGATAATGGGGGTGGCCTCCTTGAAGCCATTGCCAGTAAGCTTCGTGGCAAGTTCGGTGAACTTCTTGGCCACGCTCGAGACGTCAGCCTCGATCTTACCCACGAGGGACGTGTCCTTCTCCTTGGCACCGACAGCCACACCGGCTTCGGCATGGCCGCGGCCCGATCCGGAAGTCGAGCCCGCCTCTTCATCGTCAACTTCGAAGTCAAGATAGATGTCCTTGCCGTCAAGCACCGTCACTTCGCCGCCACCGTACATGACGACACTTCCGTTCGCAAAGTGCTTGAGCGTGATGGTCTCGCCGTCAACCGTAATGTCCACCGAGTCACCAACCGGGAGTGCGAAGTCCTCTGTGTCGATATCTCCAGCCTCCTCCTCACCGACCTCGAGCTCCTCCAAGTCCTCGCCCGCGCTACCATCATCCGCCGGCTTCGGGGGCACCGTGACCTGCTTGACCTTCTTGACGTGCTTCTTGGCAGGCTTCGCCTCCTCCTTCTTCGAGATGTGGACATTGCCGTGCGGGTACTGCTTGACCACCTCGTTCTTTTCACGCTTCTCCGAGACCTGCTTCTTGTGGGACTTCTTGTGGTGCACGACCGGCTCCTTCACCTGGTGGTGCTTCTTGTGGTGCTTCTTGTGGTGCTTCTTGTGGGAGGGCTTATCCTCGAGCGTGAGAATGATCTTGCCGTCGCGCTCCTCGACGTTCTTCACCATCGGGTTCTTAAGGTTCGACTCCACGTCGATAGACAGCGCCTCCGTGGAGACAACAGCGGCAGCGGCCGCGAGCAGGAGGAGGGCACCGCGCTGAAAGACCATGATTGCTTTAAGAAGAGTTGCGAATGAGTTGGTGTGATCGAATTGCCGAATGACTGAGGTGTCGTGCTTTGGATTCTGTGTGTTGGAGGGAGAGAGGAAATCCATCGCCGCGGTGGGACTGATTTAACCTCACACACAACACCGAGGAAAAACCTCACACAGTTAAAGGTTCCAGCAGCTGAACCCAGGAGCCGGATGGTGACGATAAGTTCTCGCAACCTGATTTGAGGCAAGGATGCACAGTATGTGATGGGAAAATGTTCACAAAACCGCGTAGCAATATGATATGAGAATATCGCGAATCTTATCGTATATAATAGAATATTTAGTATAGAGGACCTTTTATCAGAGCAACTGTGGCAATGGAAACTGGCTTGACTTGGGCGAAAGAGAACCCAACCTGGCCATTGGCGTCCACTACGATATGATTGCTGGGTTCATTCCAGACCATGACGATGGGACCCACAAGGGTGTGGAACTCAGCAGCAACTTCGCACAGTTCTGTACGGGTAGTGACATCGTCTGGGTGGACCCAACCGACGGCATGTTGGGAGAGAAGCCAAACCGCACACTCTATTGAGTGGACTCATGGGGGAAGCCAAGCATCTATTGGACTTCAAAATCTAATGCCTCTGGATATTTCTCTTTCTCTCCTGGATCATGATAAGCGACTGATGTAGTCACTGTCAAAACTTGTGAAGCTGAGGGAATCCTCTCAGAAGCGATCTCAGTCTCATTCCTCTCGGCCAATGATGATGCGTGGACCTTGAAGCGTCACTCTTGAAGTGCGAGAGCAGTTGCCCGTGATGTGACCTCTGGAATCCGTCGTTTGGGTCGGGAACAGCGTATACTGTGTTATTGTATCGTCTTCTTCTACTGCATGGCGCAGTTGTTTCCAAGCGCCCGCGCAAAGGCTTCTTCCATGAGACGTTGCATGGCGTCCAGGTCGGCGCCGCACTGGCTCAATGTCTCGCTGGCTCGTGAGTTCTCCATCGATACTCCGGACCGTTCACCGGATGGCACACGGCGTGATCTCCGAAAGAGAGAGCTGCTGCTACTGGACGACGCGAGCCCTTGAGTTTCGGTGTACTCGAGCAAGCGGTGATGGAGGTTTCGGATCTTTTCTCGGACGGATCCAATCTACATGATCCACCGAAGATACAGATGTCAACACGATCGCAGAGAAGGTGACAGCAAGCCTAAGTACGTACCTGCTCCAGAATGTGCTCTCGGTTATTCATGGGTTCAGACGGCGCACGCGTCTCGGGTGGGCGTGGCCTTTCCGAGCGGGCCGACACGTCTTGCAGCTGGTGCTCCAGGTCTGCGACGCGCGCCCTCTCGCGATGGAGAGCCCGGATGAGAAGATCGCACTACACGGCACATAGCACCGTTGGTTCTCCACCACTTCCTGGTCACCATCCCGCTTCTTATGTGTACCCACCTCTTGCTGAAGCTCCACGTGCATACTGCCGTCCGATCGGTTCACCGTTCGCTCAGCGACGAGATCGTAGTCTTGCTGGAAATTCTCCAGCGCGCACTGCTGTTCATGGATCTGTGCTCGTAATCGTTCAATCTCTCGCTGCTTTGCTTCGAGGCGGGCTGTGGACACATAGCACGATCCGGTTCAGTACTTTCTACAGTAGCATTGCTGCCGACTCTTGTCAGTCCCACCCACCTGCCCAGTCGCTCGAGTCTTGACGGCGTGAGGCTAGCTCGTCTTCGATGTCGTCTCTCTCTTGGCGTACGTTCGCCGCCTACAACATCCAGACGGTTACTCAGCCTCAAGCGACATGCACCCAACACACACTCCATAAAGAGACCTGCGTCTTTTCAAAGTCGAGGTCGTCTTGAAGCGAAGCGTTGCGGTGCTCGAGCTCGCGGCATTTGATCTCGAGATCCTCGAGTAGATGGCTCAAGTCACTTTCTTTTAACGCCTCGATCTCGCGTCGTGCGAACTTGCACGCTTTCATGAGTTTGGCTTTCGATCGCTTTTGTTCCTTCAGCACTTCTTGCAGCATCTCGTTCTTCTGTTTCTCCTGGTGGAGCTCCTCATAGAGTCGGGAGATCTGGATCCAGCAAATGGTTACGCAGCATGTCAGTAAAAGCTCAATACCGGAAAAGCCATCCGCAATTGCTGATTGCTTACCTGCTTCTCGTACTCGTGGACTCGGTCGTCCATTTGCTCCTGAATGATCGAGCGTTGATGACGATTCCTATGCACGGACGAGCGGATCGTGCTCGCGACGTCGGCCTCGATTTGATTGCCTTCCACGGCGTGGTGAAGGCTGCGCATCGTCTCGTGCATGAGCATCGGAAGCTGCAGGTCTTGCTGCTCTTGCACACACGCGATCGTCGCGTCGCGTTCCTGCACCATCTTGTGGAGCTTGGCACATTTTTTGCGCAGCCGCAGCATCTCGTGGTGGACGTCGTCGATCCGCTCTCTCGCCCGCGCGGCCTCGTCCGTCGCCTCCAAGATGCGGCTCCGAAACGAGTGCGTTTCCCGGTCGAAGTTGTGCTTGATTTGGTGCATCAGCGTGTCCTTGTCGAGCTGCTGCGCTTCAGATCTACAGAGCAAATTGGTTCATTTTGCGCTGAGCTAAAGTGTCCTTTCGGATCAGTACGTGGCGAACCGCGCGCTGCGTACCTCGCATTCCCATTGTACGACACACCGAGATCAGCAGTCGTGAGAAGCCCGCCCCATCCGCTCCCGCTGGCGTGGCTCATGCTGAGTGATCTCGCGCTCTGCGCCTGGCGATCAGCGCCGTCGCCTCCGTCGTGCTGGTTCATCATTCCATCCCGCGCGACGATTCCCGCCAAATTGGAAACCCAAAATTTGGAAAACCCAAATGTTCAATTCATATGACCAACCCACAATTCAATGAATGGCTCAAACATACTACTTTGGTACATAAGGGTGGATGAAATGGGTACATTCAGTTCAGCTCAATGGCACGTCCTTGCCCCTCATCTACTGGGCATGTACATCTAAATGCGCCTAATGTCGACGATCGTGCGGTCAGGAACGTAGTGCGGGGCCTCCTCGCCCCGCGTCTGCTGAATCTTGTCGCGGCCAAGAGGCATGAACGTGATGGTAGCGTACGTGCCACCCGATTCGCCCTTGCAGAGCTGACCCGGGTTGACGCAGATAGAGTCTTGCACACGCTGTCATGAAGAGGAGAGGAATATAACTGGTGGGTCAAGAGTTCCATAGCGTGATGGATCCATGTGAGAACGTACCCCGCAGAACCGGTTCAGCATCGAGGGCAGAATCAGCACGTCCGGTGTCTTCTCAAACTGGTACTGGTGCATGTATCGCAGGTCGAGCGGGGCCTCCGAGTTGGGTGGCGGCGGAAACAACGGGTAGTAGCTGCAGAGAATCAGACGTCGTACATGTGAGCAGCCAAGATATCAATGAGTATCTTCCACTCTCAAACGACATGCCTCTGCTGCTCGATGACTTGCTGACTCAACCGGAGAAGGCGGTTCTGGGCCGCACCTTGCGCTCTGTGAAGGAGACAAAGCGAATCAGCTGCCGGTCATGATTGAGTTCACGTTGAGACCGGTACTATACCTGTGCAGTTCGTTGGAGCTGAGGTGCATGACAATGTCCAGCGTAGAGATACCAAAGACCACTTCGTTGACACTGAAGGTGCACGGGTTGGGCATCATGTGGACCCGCTTGGCATGATCGGGCGTGCCCAACGCTTCACATGCCTTTTTCTTGTTGAACGGAGGCTGCGGGTACACGTACTGATGGTGGGCATCCCGCAGCGACGGCACCAACACGATCTGCAGGTCGGCATGTTCATCCAAGACTTTGTCCAACGTCGCCATCACTGGAACATCCACCCTTGTGCGTTAGCTTTTGCCATGCAGGAATCCTGTATCGTGAGGAGAAAGAGCGTACCCTTGAACAAGAAGATGTCCTCGAACCCGAGCATCATGCCATCGTACTCCACGAGCCCTTGCTGGAAACTGCCATGCGTGCTGTCGATGAATGGTCCCACCTGCACACATAATAACAGGCCGTCCGTCAGCCGTCTGTGGGCGGTAAGATCCGGGGTCGGGTCACCGTACGATCACGAGCACATCCGGCTTCTGATCCTTCACCACTAGCAACAGGTCGGCAAGAGGAGAGTATGATATGTTGCTGGTTGTGGTAAACGGCCCGCTTGCTGTGACAACGCGCACGGGTCGGCCGTGGCTGCGCTCTAGCTGGACTGCCTCCAAGCGTGCCTTGTTCGTGGTGGGCGTGGGAGCTGGCACAGGCTGCAATCAAAAACCGGTGAGATCTCTCACCGACTCCAGACTTTAAGGAGCTCAAGCACGTACGTCCAGGAAGCGCTTGACCACCATCGGGTTCCGAGCATCTTCAAACACTCCCTCAAGAGCGACAATCTACGGGGGCAGACGATGGACCCCCAGTTAGTTTACTCGAAGTTCACGAACATCTCATCTCAGTGGCCCTACCTTGCCGGGGAAAACTTGCAGGTTTGGCACGCCGCTGAGGTCGAGCAGGACGCGCTGGCCGCCACACGATTTGCGCGAGCCTTCCAGCTGCACGACGCTGGGGTTCAACTTGCCCTCGGCGGCCTCGCACACAATGCGCCCAACGACGGTGACCTGTGCAGGCGAAGGATCGCCAATCTGTCCGAGAGACTCCAGCTCGTACTTGGTCTTGATGAGCTCTTCGTACTCGATGAGCTGCTCGTCCAACGCGAGCGCGCGATCGAAAAGAGGCGTGTACATGAACTCGGCCTTGGACTTCATGTTGCGATCTTCAAACGGCACCCGAATGGCGACACCAGTCGAGGCGCTCATGGGATCGTCTTCCAGTGCAGCGGCGTTTTGCAATGCCACCAACTCCGGTTTCAAATGGGCGTTGAACTCGGTCACGATCTTGCCCGCGTCGGAGCGGTTCTCGTAGCTACTGCTTCCAGGCGGCGACTGCATCGACGTTGGCGAGAACATAGACGACGACGTGCGCGCCACTTTGCTGTTGGATGGAGCCGGACTCGTGAAAGACCGTGGCGGGTGCTTGCCCTCGGGCGATTTCATGTTGTAGAGTGCATTCAGCGGGTCCTGGCTCTCGGTCTTGATCTCGCGCTTGATCACAGGCGTGCCGCTAATCTTCCCGATCTTGCGCTTCTGTGCGGCGCTGCTGGCACCTGCACTGTCCTTGCCCTTTGGCTTTTCCTGGGACAACTTGGAGCGGAAGACCGCGAGCTTATCGCCATCCACGGCACCGCTCACCTGGTGGTTCATCGAGTATGCATCGTACCGCGCCGCCAGCTCATCGGCCGTGAGCGCAAACTCGGTGCAGATCGCAATGCACGTGTGGATGGCATCGCTTGAGACCTCGATATTGGAGGCCGCAAAGGCCTCGCGGATCGTGTCCGCGTCGTGCTCGATCTTGAGCGCCATGGGGGAGAATGAATCGTCGCTCGCTCTTCAAGGCCTTTAGCCGTCTATGGCGCAGCTCGTCGCGCCATGCAGGAGGAGCTCTTTGGCGCGAAGTATTTCGATTGGCTGGTATTCTATTCAAGCTTATCATTGGCTGAATATAGAGTATCGTATACTTCGTTGTAGCTGAAGGTATACAGTATACATTCCTTGACTTCCACATCAGCATGATGATCGGCCAAGTGCGGTTGCTGACGTGGAACGTGAATGGCCTGCGCGCGTGTGTGCAGCGTATAAAGAAGAAGAACCTGAAGGAGCTATTGGATGCACTGGGAGCGGACATTCTCTGCTTTCAGGAGACCAAAATGACCCGCTCGGAGCTGGACGAAGAGCTAGCAAGGCCCGAAGGCGCGTAGCTGACAATAGCCTCTGCTTCGGCTAGCGATGAGATCTCGCTGATGTGTCTGTGGTGGAGAATGCAGGGTACGATGCGTTCTATTCCTTCTGTCGAGTGCGTAGTGGGTACTCTGGTGTCGTCACGTTTTGCCGGAGTGGCGTCGTGCCAACGATCGCGGCCGAGGAAGGTCTCGCTGGCACGTATGCCGTCCAGGATGGCATCGGACACGTTGGCTCAAAGCACCACGAGGTACGCGAATGTGAAAAGACTGAACATACTGTATAGGGAAGCACTACCCACGTTGTTCTGCTTCGTAGTTGTCCTCCAAGATGCTGAACGAACTGGAGTCTGAAGGGCGATGCGTCATCACCGACCACCAGGCGTTCGTGCTCATCAACGTATATTGCCCAGCGACGAGGAACTCGGAGCGACTCGAGTACAAGCTGAGCTTCCATGAATTGCTCGAAGACCGTGTACGAGCACTCCAGAAGGCGGGCAAGCGCGTCATTGTTGTGGTGAGATATATTTTCTAGCAATGCCCATGGATAGATAGAGACTCCGAAGCTGACTTGGACACGCGGTGTGGTGGTGGCTAGGGAGACATCAATATCGCGCACCGCGAAATCGATCACTGTGAACCAGAACCGTATCATGACGGTGAGTTCGGGGACCATCCATGTCGGCAGTGGATGGATCGCTTCGCCGTGAGTTCACTCTCCAGAGACAATAATGGCCAGTCGCCAAACGATGAGGATCGTCGATTGGTGGACTCTTTCCGGCATTTCCATCCGACAGAAGCAAAGGCGTATACCGTAAGCAATCTCGACCGCGCCATACTGTACCTGTAATCGGACAGGAGTGAAGCTGACAAAATGGCATTTGGTGGTAGTGTTGGAGCATGGTGACGGCAGCGCGTCAAACGAACTACGGCACCCGCATCGACTATATTCTCATGGATCGTGGTTTACTGGACGAGTCGGCGACGGCGTGCAGGTGTGTTCCAGCTTATATATCGCTGGATTACAAACGCTGAGCTGTATGCTTGGGTCCTACCAGTGTCGAGTCCCAGCAACAAGGGTCTGACCACTGCCCAGTCGTGTGCACGCTCGTCGTGCAATTTGATGGAGCTCGAGAGAAGGACGAAAAGACGGCTTCGCTTTGCGCCAAGTACTATTTGGAGTTCGCAGGCAAGCAGCAGACGCTCAAGGCTTTCTTTGTCCAGGGAAATAGCGGTGATGGGGGCGAACTCAACGCGACGCCACTCCTTGGATCCCCTCGCTCACACATACCAAGAGGAGGGAGAGTCGGGTTTTGCGGACGACCATCGCAACCATCCATCAAGTCCTTTTTCAGTCAGCGAGCCCCAGCAACCGCCAAGCAGAAGAGCCCGGCCATGCCAAGCGGATTGAAAGCAGCGATCACTCATACAACATCATCACCGTCACCGCCAAGCGAGTCGATCGATCCGACAGTATGGAACTCGTTTCTGGGCTCCAAGAGACGCCTTGAAGAGGAAGAACAAACCAAGTGGAAGAAAGTGCTGAGCGGTCAACCACCCAAGACTCCACTGTGCTATTGCGGCGAGCCATCTGTGCTGCGAACGGTACTCAAAACCAACGAGAACTGGGGCCGCAAATTCTACGTCTGCACTCGGCCTGCGGTACTGTACTAGCGAACCCATTGTCTTTTCTGTCTGGTGAAGTGAGCCCATTGCTGACTGGTTGTTCGTCCGTTGTCTTGCAGGGTGAGAAGGGCCATCCAGACGCCAGGTGTGAATTTTTCCAGTGGGTAGAGCAAAAGGGCGCTAAACGATTCAAGTCCTGACACGCAGGACTGAATACTACTACTGTATACACTTCACCAGTACTGTACAGTATCTCTCAAGCAGGCACACACTGTTGCTGTCCTTCAATAACATTCATACATTCATACATTTCTTCAGCTTTCATCTGCAGGCTAGCCATTTTTCACTGCCTCGCCTTGGGGTCTCGAATTCTATGAGTGGAATTTCGGTGTGTTGGTTTGTCGTGGCCGTCACGCATTTGCCGAGCTCTAAATGGCAAAAGTCGCCGTGTCGAACCAGCCATGGGACAGCGCCTGGGCGGCGGTGAGCCGCTTGCTCGGGTCCCTTTCCAGCAGCCCCTGCACGAGGTCCTTGGCCTGAGCGCTGATATCCTTCCACGCACGCGGGTTGAAGTCGGGCATCTCATCGATACACGCGTGCGGTGGGTAGAATGGCTGGTAGCCCATGAGCATCTCGTAAATGACAATGCCGACGCCCCACATGTCCACAGGCTTGCCGTACGACTGCTGCTGCAGCAGCTCAGGCGCCATGTACCCAGACGTGCCCGTGAGCCCCGTGAACGGGACCTTGTGGACATCGCCCGTGAGCTTGTAAAAGCGAACGTCGGGCACCTTGACCGAGAGCCCAAAGTCACACAGCTCGACTTGGAGATCGCACACTTTCACGTCGGCGTGGGGATCCAAGCTTGATGTGGATCCGCGTCGACTGGACGGCGAGCTCGAGTCGTTCGAGTCTTGATTGGTCGACCTCGCATCCGTGAGCAAAATGTTTTCCGGTTTCAGGTCGCAATGCAGCACGCCCGAGTCGTGGAGGAAAAACACGGCGCGCACAATCTGCTGCGCGAGCCTCGCGGCCAACGCCTCGGGGACTCGGCGCTTGCGCTGCATGAGCTGCTTGAGGTTGCCGCGCTTGGCCTTGGCCATGACGAGGTACAAAAAGTCGGCCGTCTCGTACACTTCGTGGAGCCGCACAATGTTGCGGTGCTTAAGGCGAAGGTGGATCTCAATCTCTCGCTCCACCGCCTGCTTGGCCGTATCTGTCGTGAGGTAGCGCTTGTGGATCTGCTTGATCGCGACAGCCTTGTTGTTGATGCGGCGGATCGCCGGCTTGACGACAGCGTACGCGCCGTCACCAAGCTGGTCCGCGCCGCACAGTTCGTACTGCTCTGTGACGGCGTTTTCGTGGATAAAGTACGGCTTGGGCAACGGTCCCGCTTCGTCGTCCGTGTCGTAGCCGCCGTTGTCCGGCTGGAGTGGGACCGACTCGCGCGGCGCATTGTGGCGGTGCACAGCCATGATGCGGATCTCGTCGCCGTCTGTGAGCCGCCTAGCAACAAAAGGGTTCAACGGTACACGGGGAGCGGCCTGTGTGTATTCCTCGGCACACTCATGGTCCAAGTCATCACTCATCATGGACCAGTGCACACTCTGCTCCTTCGGGGCCCGCCCAGGGGAGCTGGGCTTGCTGTTGCGTCGCTCGCGCGAGTGGTGGCCGTGGTCACTGAGCCGTTCTCTCTCGTGGTTGCTGGGGCGGAGACCGACTTTCCGGAACACTCCCTTGCCCGTCGAAATGAACCCTTCGTTGAGCTCGCTCGAGGTCATGGTGCGGCGCGACTCGGGCCGCGTGCGTGCGTGCGCCGTGCGTGGAGACGGCGACGACGGAGACTCACTCTCTGTGCTGTTGGTCGAGCCAGACGACGATTTCCGTTTCTGGGCAGCAACAGCGTCTTCCTCCACGGGGACATTGACCAGCACTTGAAGCCGCGTCTGCGGGAGCGTCTTGGAGCGCGAGCGGCATGGGGACGTCGTAATAGAAGACCGCCTCTCGAGCGACTCGTCTCGGTCGCTCGAGGCGTCCGTCTCGGGCTGCGACTCGACTAGACTGTCCCGCTTGGACGACTGCTGCGGTAGCGGTAAAGGCTGTTGCCCTGCGAAGAATGTCTCAGCGTCCGAGTCACTAAAGCGGCGCGGGCGCGGCGCCGCGACTGCCCTATCTAGGTCACTCTGGAATTTCGTGTCGCTGTACATTCTTGAGAGCGACTTGGGCTGGTCGAGCGACACTGTGCCGTCGTCGCCGTCGGCGAGATCCACGGCCACAAACGACCGCACCGAGTCCGTGTCGTTCTCGCTCAGTTGCTCGCAGTCGTCGTCGTTGCGGAACTGGCTGAGCCGATGGAGCGGGTCGTAATACCCCGGGAGCGAGTGGAACGTGCCCGTGAGTGGGTTGTGGCGAAACTTCTTGCGCTCCTCGAGCTCCGACATGGCCACAATGTCGCCCGAAAAGTAGACCGCGCCGCGGTTGCCGGCACTGCAATGCAAGCAATATGACCGTGAGTTGGCGCCATGTTCAAGAGAGAGAAAGAGCGAGGCATGTTACCTTGGCGCATGGTGGAACGTGCCGACGAACGGGTTGTACGACGGCAGCCGCGCGAACACGTTGCGCGGGATCGCGACGGAGCACTCGGCCATGGTGGTGCTTGTGTGGGAGTTTCTCGTGTGCGGCGGAGAGCGGAGAGAGAGAGGATCAGCGCGTGCGTGTCTGTCAGCCGCGGAGGGAGGGAAGGAAAATGGCAGGGCCAGACGCGTGCAGCCGGAAGCGATGGGAAGTGCGTCCTCTCGTGGGGCGATGGGGTTTTAGAGTTTGGCCCTCGCGGAGGTCAGGTGAGAATGACGTGCACGCACGCCGCTTCCAAGGGAGAGGAGAAAAGAGAAGCGCCGGATAAAAACACCACGAGCCGAGTCAGCCACAGCAGACACGGCGGCCACACCCCACAGCAGACGAGGACTTGGCGGACGCGGCTGAAAACCCCAACCGGCAATCTCCGGAAAAACGCTTCTAACGCCAACAGAGACAGTAACCCCTAGCCCCTGGTCTCAAATGAACCCTCCATGACCCAAACCCCGTGGTGGCGACTCTATTGGAGCCGTTAGAGCTATGTAGCCAGTACGAAAGGCCATACAAACAGCGTAGAATGTTTTTCAAGTGTGCCTTAAAACTAGTCTATTTTGTACTGGTTGGATAGCAGATTGAGTTCTGAACTGAATTGAGTGAGGTTAAAATGTTGGGAAATTATCGGATCGGATATCAATCTGGTTTTGCATCCGGCCCAAGAGTGTAAGAGTGTGCAGAGGGCCTAACATGTGGAGTGTTCTCACTGATTCGACCTCACGGTCCATGCACCGCGCAGTGCTCTAAATTCTCCTCTCGAGTCAAAAGGAGACCCTCGTTTTGTCGCAATTGGACGACCGAATCACCAGACGCACGCGACCAGATCTTGCGATAAAAATATCACTCGCCAATTCATCGCTATGGGAACAGCGAATTGAAATGATCGCCAGCATCCCTCGAGTCTCTGATGATCATTCCAGTGGAGAGGAGCTGTTTCGTCAAGTTCTGTGTTGGTCTTTGCAGTTTACCATGCTTGTCCAACAAGTCTGCAAAGCTTGACTGGCGTTGAAGGCCGATTTCATTTGGGTTCTTTATCGTGAAAAGTGTTCCCATTTGACTGAGCATTCCCAATCCTTTCGTGGAGCCATCCAGGATGAGACGTGCCGCTCAACCTGCACGATGACATGAAAGTCCCCATGGCCACATCTGATTGGTCCACAGAGACTACCTAGTCGATGTGCGCGTCTCTGATTGGCCTGTCAAGAAATCCAAAAAGTGGGATTTTCCTCAAAAGCAGAAAGTGACACGGTCGAGTCGATCGGATCGACGCACTGTTGAAGCTAGAGACCGGCACTGATTGGCTCTTAGTCGCCTCCACAATCGCAATTCCAGAACCCCCAGGTTCTAACCGCAGAAAAGCTAGCAAACGGTTCGACTTACTGACTGGTGGTCAGCAGGTCGAACCGTTGCGCTATTTTTCTGTGACCGGATACCCAACACCCCAGCTGAACCTATCTACTTGTACGTATTAGTATTAGTGACAAGTTCGGAGTTGATTCAGCGACGAAGGTGTGCCACCAAAGGCCCCACTATGATGGCGAATACAGTAATACAGTAGACTTGCACACCCTCGCCAGCACAGTTGCACCTCCCCTCCTTCAAGTGGCTTTGCCACATGCACAGTACATTGTTCAGTACAGTACGTACGGTGATCCCTCCATGCCTGCATTGAATGCACCGCAACAACTTGATATTGAGGTCATGCTTCCAATGCGTTTCTGGACAATCAGAGTTGGAGCACGTGCGGCTTGAAGTTGAAGCTCCATCGTGGCAGCATCTTCGGTTTCCCGAACGCAGGTGACTCTGAGCAGGACCGACATGTGCGCTTGGTGCTTCCTTTTCCACCAGTCAATTTGATTCTTTTTTCCTCCCATCTCCGCTTTCGAAGCCAAATTGGCAAATGCAGCCAATCAGACGCGACCATTCGTCTCCAGCTGCGCTCGAGTCAACCATGCGAAACGCCACAACCAGGTCTCAACTTGAAGATCCGGAAGATGGTGTGGTCCACAATATGTATCCGTTCATTTTCCCACAAAAAGAGACAGACATGGAGACAACGACAGACTGGGATGATTCGCTGACCCACGAGGTCTGTCTCTTTTCTCTCTCCTTTGCGAGTGGAGCAAAGGGCGAAGGGGCGAGATTATCGTCCCCCCGCGCGTGCGTGGCGTGCGACATTGGATCCTGGCGCTTTGCTCACTTGGAGACTCCAGATTCCAGAGAGCAAAACACCAGGATACTCACGTGTGAAGCCATCGAGACTTTCACTGTGGGATTGAAGTACCGGCACGTCTTACAACCACACGAATGGGTGACGAGGCGCTCGCTGGGAAACCGCCGAGGGAATCTCGCTGTGAGGTGGCTGGCTGGAGGTTCGAGGCGAGCCATGGCGATGCCATGAGCTCACAAGCGCGCGTTGTGCTCGCGCATGAAAAGCTCCAGTTGAGCGCCCGGGTCCCACTGCCTGAGATGGTCTTTGCTCAGAGTGGGCTGACAGTCGCGCACCCGTCCCAGAACGTGCTGCTTCGGTTTGAAGCTGTGGCGGCGTTGAAGTTGTGGGCAGCGTCCCACATTGGGTGGGTATTTTTACGTGTAGATTCAGAATTGGGATTCCCAACATCCTGAGACGAAGAGGTGAGAAGTGGGTTGGCGCTGCGACACTGATCTTCTCTTCTACTCAACACTGTAGAGCGCACTGGGACCACACCAACTTCGACTTTACCTACTGGTATTGATATAGTGCGCTTTTACTCAATGGCGCGCAACACGAGTATGCATTGACTTTGTTATCTACAGTACGAACTACCACGGCAGCGTCGAGCGATACAAGGAGAAGAATGACTCAACCGCCACTGTAGAGATCGAGGCCGTGCCCACGACCGAAACCCTCCCACTCGCCAAGCTGATGCAGCATGTGGAGATTCTCTACTACGATCGTGTCGTCTTGTTCGAAGGTACAGTGCTCTTGCTCGTCCTTTATCTCCGCGATTCTCAGAGCTAATTGGACTTTATGGCGAACCTGCAGACGACGTCCGTGACTTGGGCGAGATCTACCTGGAAGTCAAGACCGTACGCCATCCGCTCGACGCGTCGTCGCACGGTGATCGGAAGTTTCTCACTCGTTTCTATATCTGCAGCGCGTCATGGGCTTTGGCTTTCTCGTGCTTTGTCGCTATTATTGCCGCGTCGATGGAAAGGTGAGGTCGCGGCTTGGTCAAACCCACTTCTTAGCTTGGATTCTGTTGACTAGAGGCGTTTCTTCTTGTAGAGCGTTCGTTTGATGGACACTCGATACTACCATGAGTTCGGGCAAGCCTTCATCTGGCGAGACCATGAAGTCCGGGAAACAGAGCTTCACAAGGTGAGCCCCTCGTATGGTATCTTAATGCATCTGCCGGGTCTTGTGCCGACTGTTCCTGCTGTCGATGTGCGTTCAGCTTCACCACGGCGATGGCCATCCGGTCCCACAGCCTGACCACTCAGCTGACACGATCTACGCTACGCTTCAGCCGAATGGAACCATCACGGAGAAGATTTTCTTCGCGCGTTAGCGCTGCATGTTGTGCAGACCTCCGCCCCCTTGAATCTACTAGATTAATGTAATATGCGTTGAACCCAGTTTGCGAGCCAATCAGATGTGAGAAGAGTGAATCACGGCAACTGAGTGATTGGGGATTGGGTCTTGGAGCCAGGGCACCGCCAGAAGAACGAACGACACGAACTGCGGAGCCCGCTCCATCAGGCTCACTTCAAACCCTTCCTCCCTGTACGCAAGCCAGCACCCGACTATGGCGCAGCCTCACTACAAATTCACGTACTTCGACGGCCCCGGTCGAGGCGAACTCACGCGCCTGGCGTTTGTGGCAGGTGGGATCGCGTTCGACGACAACCGAATTGACTTCTACACCTATGGCGACGCCGAGAGAGCGTTGCAGCCGCTCGGCAAGGTGCCTGTACTGGAATTCGACGGCGTCAAGTACCCACAGAGCCTCGCGCTGGCTCGCTACGTGGGCAAATTGGGCGGTCTCTACCCTGCTGATCCGCTCGAGGCGCTTCGGGTCGATGTTCTCATCGAGACGCTCACGGAGGTCCGCTCTTTTGCTGCCGAGATCCGTTGGCGCACGACGGACGAGGCCGTTAAGGCCGAGAAGTCTAAGATTCTGCTGGAGGAGACTCTGCCCAAGTACTTCGGGTTCGTAGAGACGTACCTCAAGGGCCCGTTCCTGTTTGGTGACAAGCTCACGCTTGCGGATCTCATCATCTTCGACATTTGTGAGAACTCGTTGAAGGACGACCAGCCTGAGTTTGACCTTTCCCAGTACGCCAAGATCGAGATCCTTGTGAACGCAGTCCGTGCGAACGAGCGCGTGGCCGCGTACTTGGCGAGGTAAGCACTCAAAATGGTGCTTGGTCCGCCCGGCAGCAGTATCTGGCACCGCTCTGATGCGATCTCTTGCATCTGAAGCGAATCTTCATATTTGAGTAGTAGTACGTCGTGCAGTGGTCCCATTCACGGCCAAACATGGCTCCTATCACACAGCTTGCATCTTTAGTTATCAACTTCCCAAGAAGCAAAGCATGGCACGAAAACGTAGATTGTATTTGGGCATCTGAATCCTCGACGGCAGAGACTGTCACAAACAACTTACTTCTTGTGCTTGGCGAGGTAGGCAGCGACGTTCTCGTTGGTCTGGACGGCCTCGACGATCGCAGCGATCTTCGGGTAGGCCGAAATGCTGAACTCCTTGAACGGGGCGAGACCGTTGACCGATACGTCGTAGAGCTGGACGTCAGCAAGGCTCATGTTGTCGCCAAGCAGGAACTTGCCCGCAATCTGCTTCTCAATCATGCCGAAACGCGACGGGAGCGTCTCCTCGACAAACTTCTTCGTCTTCTCAGCCTTGGCCTCCTCTTCCTTGGTGTGCCAGACAATATCGACCATGCCGTTGACAAGCTCAACGAGCGTCTCCACAACCGTGTCCACCTTGAGCGCATCAAGCGGCTCACTCGGGTAGAGACCACCGACGCGGCCAGCGTAACGGGCCATGGCCATGCTCTGAGCGTACGTCGTGCCATCGACCGTGACGACTGGCAGCTGGCCAAGCGGAAGCGTGGGCTTCATGGCACCGAACGCCGCGCCATCGAGGCGCTCGTCCTCAAAGGCGACGCCACCCACAGTGAGCACCAAGCGCGTGAGCTCGGCGCGGCCTGGGCCGTCGAAGTAGGTGACCTTAATGGAAGGCATGGTTTGTGAAGTGGAAGAGGGTTGGGTGGGGGCTTGTGGGGACGACTGCAAAAGTGCAAATGAAGCACTTTGACTCCTAGGAGTGAACGGCCGTCGACCGCAACCGCCAGATTCTAGAAGCGGAACGCCAAAGGAGGTACAGAAGAGCCTCTTCGGGTTGAGGCCACGTACAACTCCCTGCATCCATCCAAACAAAATAGATACGCACCTTTGATTGGCCAAAATCTTGTGAAACAGATGATGACATAATCAGATCAGGACTTCAACTTGATTGCCAAGATTTGGCAACGATCTTTTCGATGGCCAGGAAGTGATACTCTGTGCACGGCGACACCAGAAGGATACTTCGCTCGACCGCGATCATACTCCTTCTGCAGCAGCACTGTGACTTGTGCGGGAACTACTGGTGCAGCTATGAGTCTCGCGGCGCGCACGGCGTCGAACAACCAGGCTGAATACGCCGGCCTCCTCACTGACCTCCAAGCTGCGCTCCAGCATGGCTGGTCTCCTCTTGCTGTCGTTCGCGACAGCTCACTTATGCTCCGCCAAGTGCGCGTCTCCTCGCCCTATACGGCAAAGCCCGACTCCTTGCTGATCGAATTAGCGTGACCTGGATACACCACCTCAGGGCCTGGAACAAGATGGCTGATGCAGCCGCCAATATCGCAAGGAACTGTCAACGCAGCCTACAGACCTTCCAAACGTCAGACCGCCCCGAATGGCGGGAACAAGACGCCCTCCTCCCAGGTGACTTCGCCCAGTGGCAGACCGCCACGTGAGGGCTTGGCGCTCTATATGTCTCTTTCTATATTCTTGCGTGTATAGCTACTTAGTTCACTCGACGTAACTGAATAGACTCCAACTTTTATGTACTAGTAGTTTGGTTGGTTCGATGGTCAAAAAGTACTGCTACACCGCACGTCAGCGGACGCCAAGAAGATGTTTCTCGAGACCACAGCCATACCTTCTTTAGCAACACTGTGACTTGTGCGGGATCTATTGGTTCAACGCGATCTGCGGCGAAACCAACCTGCCTGACCTCAAAGTTGAGGCCAACCGATTCCCGCAGGGCCGTACAATTGTGCGTTATCGCTGCCCAAACCTTGAAACCGTGCTTTCGACGCAGTCCCCGAACATTGATTGATATGTCGCCGGTGGGCACGTCTCTCGATGAACAGAACCTGTCCCTGGTGCTTCTCACCGTCTTCAACATTGAGAAGATCTCGTTCAGAGCGGTGTTCCCATACTTTGACGTATCGACATGCACCAACGTTGAGCGATTAACCGCTGGTGTGACCACATGACGGCCTGGCCATTCTTACTCGTCCTCCGCCTTTGCGGTAGCGGTAGTGATAAAGAACCCCAACCCACTACTGTAGTATCTCCATCAGCGTCCTCCTGGTACAGCTTGTAAACCCAACTAAACTCGTCGAAGAGGTAACAACATGGCACGAAAACGTAGATTGCATCTGGGCGTTTCAATGCTCGACAGTGTCGACTGTCGCAAACTTACTTCTTGTGCTTGGCGAGGTAGGCAGCAACGTTCTCGTTGGCCTGGACGGCCTCGACGATCGCAGCGACCTTCGGGTAGGCCGAAACGCTGAACTCCTTGAACGGGGCGAGGCTGTTCACCGAGACATCGAAGAGCTGGATGTCAGCAAGGCTCATGTTGTCGCCAAGCAGGAACTTGCCCGCAATCTGCTTCTCAATCATGCCGAAACGCAACGGGATCGTCTCCTCGACAAACTTCTTCGTCTTCTCAGCCTTGACCTCCTCGTCCTTGGTGAGCCAGACAATATCGACCATGCCGTTGGCAAGCTCAACGAGCGTCTCCACAACCGTGTCCACCTTGAGCGCATCAAGCGGCTCACTCGGGTAGAGACCACCGACACGGGCGGCGTAGCGGGCCATGGCCATGCTCTGAGCGTACGTCGTGCCATCGACCGCCATGACCGGTACTTGACCAAGTGGAAGCGTGGGCTTCATGGCACCGAACGCCTCGAAATCGATGCGCTCGTCCTCAAAGGCGACGCCACCCACAGTGAGCACCAAGCGCGTGAGCTCGCCGCGACCGGGGCCGTCGAAGTAGGTGACCTTAATGGAAGGCATGGTTGGTGAAGTGGAAGAGGGTTGGGTGGGGGCTTGTGGGGGCGACTGCAAAAGTGCAAATGAAGCACTTTGACTCCTAGGAGTGAACGGCCGTCGACCGCAACCGCCAGATTCCAGAAGTGGGACGTCCAAGGAGGTAGAGCCTCTACATGCACGTCCCTCCTGCGTATCCAAACAGATAGATACGCATCTTTGATTGGCCAAAATTGGTCGAAACAGATAATTGACATACAGACGTCCCCGTAGAATGTGACACCCAACTATTTCTATAACTTATGACAGTTTATATAGTCCTATTGGGATGAAAAGGATAGAAGGCCCTGCTTGTCCTTACTACACTATTAGAGTGGATATGTACCACTGTGTCACATTGTACGGGGATGACGGTACTGTATGTTACCAGATTGGGACTTCAACCTCTTTGCCTCGTCCGGTATCCACTTCATTGCCAAAAGTGGCAATCATCTCGCAACGAATCAACCGAGTTTCACTTACCCGTGCAACTGGTAATATTTTATTGCTGTTCAGGTCAGTTGCCATGCTGCATTTGGTCATACCCCGTTAGTTTGATGGTCAAGAATTTACTGTACACTGCACGGCAGCGGAAAGAGACCATCATTAGGCAGATATTTCTCGAGAGCGCAGCCATTCTCCGCAGCAACACTCTGACTTGTGGGGGACCTTCAAAGTGATCAACGCCGAAGCCACGCAGCTGTCTCTTCTCGACATTGAGACCGAAAGATTCCCGCAAAGCCTTGCGCGCAATGAGGACCCTGGTGTATCTCGCTGTCTTCAAGAAGAACTCGATTCGGGCGGCGTTCCCACACTTTGAAGTTTCAACGTACTGTATCCCAACATTGAGCAATTGATCGCCGGCATGAAAGTGAACGACCGCAGCGATGCGCACCGTACTTGGCCAAGAAGAAGAAGGTTGCTACTACAGTATCTCGCTTCTACCAGAAAGCGGGATATTTCCCAGGTGCTGGTGCGCGTCGGTCCACAACGCACAGCTACAGCCGTGTCCTGTCTCCAGCATGAATCATGTCATCTGGAAGATCAAGCGTCGCATAGTCTTCAATAATGGGGTTGCACTGTACTGTGATCATCTTTCGACGAACAGGTCGTCGGCAAGTACAGCCCTGCTCGGCGCCTTGTTACAGCAATGACACTGGATGGGGGGAAATACCGCGATTTTATTGATTCATGGATACATTCCCATGGCCAATCCTCAAACGATCTACTGGTGCTTGGCAAGGTACGCAGCGACACCCGGGTTGGCCGCGACACCGGCAACAATGGTCTGCACCTTCGGGTACTGCTCGAGCGTGAACTCCGAAAAGTTCGTCTTGATCGCGTTGTTGTAGATGTCGAACACGAACACATCAGCGAGGCTTGCCTTCTCGCCAAGGAAGTACGTACCCTCTACGTTCTTCTCGAGCAGGCCGAAAATCTTCGGAAGACCTTGCTCAATGAACGTCTTGGTCTTCTCTGCCTTGACAGTCTCGTCCGATGTCTTGAACTTGATGTCGACAAAGGTGTTGAGACCTTCAACAAGCGTCTCAATGATCATGTCCACCTTGAGCGCCTCAATCGCCTCGGTCGGGTAGAGACCGCTGATGCGGCCGGCGTAGCGGGCCATGGCCATGCTCTGCGCGTAGACCACGCCGTCCACCTCAAGCACCGGGAGCTGGTTGAGAGGCAGTGTCGGCTTGATTGCGGCATAGTCAGCACCCTGGACGCGGTGGTCTTCAAACTCAATGCCACCAAAGGCAAGCGCGAGGCGCGTGATTTCGGCACGGCCGGTGAGCGGGAAGTAGGTGACCTTCAACTGCGGCTGGCTCATGGTAGTGTGGGAGTGAATGGGGGCGCTGAGTGGGTTTGTCGGCAAAGTGCAGAATGGGTTGGTAGTGCAACAACCGAACTGCTCGCCTCTCAGGGCGGCATTGCATTGTTGGCTGGTGGCGGCGCTTCGGAGATATTCGTACCATTCGCGCCTTCTGGATTGGCTGAAATCCCCAGAAGCGGAACTTCGAGAATCTTTGATGATGACGTCAGCGGGGGGGATGGGGCCATCACCACCTTTTCAGCGAATCAGAGAGCTCTCTATTTTCTGTCGCCCAACAGACACTTGGCGCCGATAGAGTAATCAAAGTGAAGTTCAATGCACAAGTGTTCATTGTGGTGGCGGCGCCAACGGACTGCCTCAACTGCAGACTTCGCTACAGTACGGTATTAGTAATCCTTCATTTCACTGATCCGTGTGTTTGCCCTACGTATTATCCTCTGATCCTCCAGCTCATGATGGAGGACTACGTTAAAGTGAGCGTATTCGAGCTCATTGATTCGCTGAAAGGCCTTGCCGCAGCTAAACATCTAGGGTTTAAATTGATTGGATAAAATTAACTCAAGGCACGAAGAGTACCCACTTCAAGTCTCTTATGACATCGGACCCACTCTATTTTCGTGTAGAAACTTCCACATGCCTTCGCATGAAAAACGCTCGCAAGAAACGCTGGGAACAAGGCGGCAGTCGCTCGCGGGTCACGGGAACCCTTGGAGTCGGAACGTAGTTTGATTGCCATGACGGAGAGCCATGCAGTGCAGACTCAGCTTGAGGAGGAGCGCCAGGCAAGGCAGCACGCGGTGGACCAAGCGCGGCGGCTGCAGCGCGACGTCGAGCAGCTACGCCATGACGCCCAGCGCCGAGAGAACGAGCTGGCCACTGCGTTGCTCGCGCTCAGTGTGTACGACCAAGATCAAGATGTACAAGACCTCGTAGAACACAACATAGCGCTGCGAGAACAAGTGCAGTCTCTCAAGGCGATGGTCGAGCAGAGTGTTCTTCACTACTCGCCGTCACATCGGAGAGAAATCCACAATGCCCCACAAAGCGACCGTCTCAAGCGAGACGGTTCTGCGCGAGCAATCGATGAGAAACTGAATGCACCACCTTCAGGTCTGGTTGAGTCGCTGGTACGTCGACTATGGAGACGTGGGCTGGAAGATCACGGATTTTCTCACTCGATTTTCACTGTTGTTTCAGGACCAACTCGTCACGCGGAGCGAAGTACAGGTATGTTATGCAGCTGACACAGTCTTGCCCTGATCAACCTCAGGCTAAAACGTATGTGGATGCTGCAGCAATTATTGGCGAACCTTGCGGCAAAGGAATCGCAAGTCCAGTTGCTTCACCAGAAATGCGCGAGCTGGGAGCAGCAGGTACGGATGGACCCCCTAAGTCTTGTTGAGGTGTTTGTCACTCAAGACACAATGCTGTGGATAGGTTATTGAGCTCAAATTCGAGATCCAGTCGGTCAAGCACGCCACAAGGGAGCAGGAAGAGGTCGCTCGCATCGCGCAGCACTCGGTCGTTCGGCAAGAATGCTGCCCAACATGCAGATCCCAGCGTGCTGCCAATCTGATACAGAGTCTGAAAATGGAGAAACGGGCACTCGTATCCACGATCAGTCCGAAGGCGCCAAGGACAGACATGGAGCATTACAAGGTCCGTTTTGGATAATGTCACGTCTTCTGGATGGCTGTGCTAACGGTCTCACTTCTTGAGACAGTCCTTAGCTCACTTGCGAGGCGCCTTTTGGCTCCAAGCCCTTGAACAGAAAGAAGAGCTTTCTAGAAAGTTAGCTCAGGAGCGGCGGCAAAATGTGGAGCTTCGGCAAAAAATGGATGTCATGGAAAACAACCATCGGGGGCGAGCAGCTGAAGTCGAGGTGGGTTTGCTTTCTTCTTGTGCACGTGGATCAGCATGTTCGCTCACTTGTCACGACGTTTCTCTTAACTAGACTTTGCGATCGAGACTAGAGACGGCTATCTCGTGCTGTGAGCTTCTGGACGAGCAGTTGGCAGCTATGACGAACAAGGCGGAGCGCGCGACTGAGGAAGCGAAGGCGTTGCGTATCGAGGTGGATGTCGAGCGATGCCAGCGAAAGGTTTGTCAAGGACTCGTACAACGTTCTGTGCTTCCATTGTGTGACATTTCCTGTGCCATGACCCCTGTAGACGGACAAGACTCGAAGCGCGCGCATCATTCTCGACCTGCGCGGCGAGCTGAACAAGCAACTGTATGTGGTGGCTCTTGTCGCATCCATGAGGAAGTACTGACGATTCTCTTGCTGGTTCATTATAGAATGGATCTCGAGGAGCTCCACAACGCCTCGGTCGCTTTCAGTCCCAAGAACTCGCGTGGAATTGACCCGAACCGCCGGAGTATGATAGCGCCGCTCAATCCGGCAGCATAGAAGACCAAATCCTAAATTTTATGATTCGAGGTTGAAGTTGCCGTTTGGTGCTCTCTGTCGAAGACAAAACAAAATTTTCAGATAGAAAGACCTGTAGCAACTGTTGGTTACGGTACTACTAGTGTTTCAATTGGGTGAAATTTCTCGTTGCGTTCGTGCCTTCCCAGGAGAATGCAATAGGGATTCTACGGTAAGTCGAAGCGGAAACGGACGCGCGCTGTCGACGCCGCCCAAGCGACGTCAGCAGCAGCAGCAGCAGCAGCAACAACAAGTCCAGCGTGAAGAGAAAAGACGCGCTTGCTTGCTGTGTCGCTCTCTTTCTGCAGTCGCCATCGACGCTTGCAGTCCGCACTTTCATCTGTACGGAATGGCGGGTGACTCCGCTGGTGACTACAAGTCGCTTCTAGCGGATGCCGAGGCGACAGCTGCGCGCGCGCTGGAGCGCGTGCGCACGGAACCTGACGGTGTGCTCACGCTTCGGGACACTATCCTGTTGGTGCTTGACGTCCTGGGCCAACTCCACGACCACGACACCCTGCTCGACTCGGTAGCCGTCTTGCAGCGGATCGTGGCGCGCAGCGTCGACGCTCTCCATGACGGCCGGCAGCTGATCCAGACGTCCAAGTCCAAGGCGAATCCCGTGCTCAAGGCTTTGCTCACGACGCTGACGACGCTCGCGGACCGACCGGACGCCGCCCCCATGGAGATCTTCAGCGCGCTCGTTCAGGTCGTGCATACTGTCTGTGTGACGTCCATGACGTCGGCAGACGTCGTGCAGATATTTGAGTTTCTCCGCGTGTCACGGGCGCCGGCGCGGCGCTTGGTCTTGCAGATGCAGATCTCGCTGCTGGCGGGCGAGACCATGCCCCGTGCCGTGTTTACCATGAAGGGCGTCCATGCCGGGATCATCGCCCCGTCCACGCAAATGGTGTTTTCGAAGAAGGGCTACTCGATGAGTTTTGGGCTCCACCTGGAACCCACGGCGTCGGTCGTGTCGCTCTACAGCTTTCGGGGGAGTACGGGGCAGGGCGTCTCGGCCATGATGGAAGGCGCAACCCTCGTGCTTCGTGTCCACGGGGCCAACTCCACCACAAGCCAAGTAGTCGTCCCGTTTGGAGAGTCGAGGTCTAAGATGGAGACGGCGTGGGTCCACGTGTGCATCGTCCACACCAAGAAAATGGTGTTTAAAGACAAGGTAGCTGTGTATGTGGACGGCGCGTCCATTTTCAGCGGCAACCTCCCGTACCCGGACCCGCTATGCATGGGTGGTGGCCAAAACTGCGTGGGGGTCATCCCTGCCGTGGCCACCGGTTTCCAAGGCCGCATGTGGAGCCCGACGCTTTTTGGTCAGCCGCTCAGTGAATCCGATATTCAAAAGCTCCACTGGCTGACCCACTGGAAAAATGATCTCGGGTCAGCCACGGCAGAAAACACGGGTCTCTCGGACAAGTCCAAGTTCATCTTCAGCTACGATGCGCGCAGCTGCGACTTTGAGAAGAGACTCTGTTTCGATGTTAGCGGCAACGACTGCCATGGGTGGATGGAACCCGGCACCAAGGCGTTTGTGACGCAAGGGATTCGTCAAGTCATGGATGCGATTGGCGGAAGCGCGTGCTTCCTGCTGCTTCTACTGGACCAGATTCCGGAGCTGGCCGACTTCCACCCCAAGCAAGAGCTCACGCAGGACGAAATCTCGGACCTGCTGGCGTTTGTCAGCTTGGGCTTGCGGACAAGCGTCGCGTGTCGCGCCCACTTTCTGCGCCTCCAGGGTGTAAACGTGCTCGCGTTTGTGGTGCAATCGGTCTCGCCACGATACTTGACGATCCGAGTCTTGGACAGCGTGGTGGGGATCCTGGAGTCAATTCTCAAGGCGGTGGCGTCGCCTGACGATGCCGAGGATTACATTCAAATGCTGCTCTTCCGGAACACGAACTGGTTCTTGTCTCCGTTTGAGACGCAAGTCAAGCTACTAGGCGAGATCTTACCATCCTACTTGAAGGTTCTTGCTGAGCTGTGGTCCGTGCGAGCGACCGGACAGAAGCCGTCCGGACTAGCGGCCGCCACGAGTGCTATGGAGGCGCTTGGAATCGTGACAGCGGCTGGCGGGGGCGGGTTGAGTGCCAGTGTTTCATCAGCCAGTGGCCGCAACATCGACACCAGCTTCTTCTGCAATTTGCTCGTGCAAGTCTACGCGCCTCGTCTCGGTTTCCATAGCGACGACTCGACGGATCCAAGCAAAAGTAAGAGCATCAAGGAAATGGCGACGCTGCGTCATCTCATCATCCACAAGCTGATCGGGCAACTACTGTTTCCAACTAATCCCGACGACGATCTCTACCAGTGGCGACAATTACTGGCCCACATTTACCATCGCTGCACAAAGGTCACGAGAGAAGCTTACGAGCAGGAGGGTGACGGAACGGAAGTGGAGGAGATTCTAAGCTATCTCACTGGACTGCTCACCAACGACCCGTCCACGCAGCAGCGTGCTGTGATGGTGTCGAAGCTGTGTAAGCTTTCCAAGGGCACCCTCCGCCTGTGGTGGCACGCCATGCAGTCGAGAGTGCCAGAGATTCGCTTGGAGGCGCTGAAACTATTTGAAGCGTTCTGCACTGACAAGGTCGTCTTGAAGCGGCGAGATGTGATCGTCTTGCTGTCAGCGCATCAAGCATACCCCATTGACCTCGCGACCAGTGATGTGCTGCTCAACCTTGTTATCGGACGGCATCATGCGTCGCACCACGGCACGTTCGGCAGTTTGCATCGCTCACTTAACGTTGCAAGACTCGAGTTTGTACCCATGGTCCTACTGGGGCTGTCGATCGAGGCCGATTACGACGTGCAAGTTCGCTTGTTGTCGGAAGTTAAAGTGCTTTTGGCATCACCGAGCGTTGGGCAAACTGCTTTGGAGGCCATCCGCTCGTGGCCTGTGTGGCTCAGTCGACTCTTGGAACTAGCTCGACGAGCAGCAGCAGCGAATGCTTCAAGCACTAAGGATTTGCCTCCCAATGCGTCTCTTGGGTTGAGCCCGCAAGCGCTCAACGACGCATGTGCAGCGCTGAGCGATGAGCATACTCCCGTGACGGCCAAGTTGGACGCGATGGCGGCTATCGGCCAAGCCCATGATCTTCGCGGATGTGATTTCGCGATCAGCCTTCTCCAAGGTGCGAATCAGCCATCGTCGGTGATCAAGGCAATCAATTCCACTGTGCAAGAGCAGTTTCGTTCTCGCTGCCCGCATCTCGTGAGCACGATCGCAAAGCACGTGATCGTCGACGTTATGGTGTACAGTGTCTTGCACGTCCGGAACGGATGGCTGCATTTCCTCGAGCTCTACTTTTGCAGGTACCGTCAAGCATCCGACTTGTGCAGTCTGATGGTGGCCGTCCTCGAGCGAGTTGTTCGTCGCGTCGCGGCGCCACCCAAGACCTCGTCTGTCGGTTCGCAAGGGCCCGTGCCTCCAGAGTTGATCGATTTCATGTGGGAGAACCTGTCTCAAGTGGCGTCGATTGTGACGCTAGTGCCCAGGATGTCAGAGAGATGCGACCGCGGTGACGGCAGCGCACTGTCGCCCATGGAGCAGAGCCGTCTGTGCTCCAAAGCATTTGATTTGTGGGTGCTCGTGCTGCCTCGCCTGCACCACATTAACTGGGAAGAGATGAAGAGTCAGCTGCTGCAGAATGCACCTATCGGCGACGACATCCCACTTGAGGACAAGGAGATATTCTGTCACGTCGTCGCTGCCTCTGGGCATGCCCGATTTCTGGCCCTAGAAACAGCGCTTCACGTGATGAAATTTGCCCGCGAAAATGTCGAGGTCTCTGCCACGCTCGTGGCTTCTGTGAAGAAGATGTTTGAAGTCCTGCGGCTGGTTGCGACGCCAGTGAAGTCACCATCTTCCTCCTCGTCTGCGTCGCCTCCAATGTCTCGAACTTCGTTTTCGACACCACCTTCGTCTACGGGTGTCACTGAGGCATTCGCTGCGTACATTGCTGAAGCAGCGGCTTTCTTTGGGGATAACCGATCGCGCGAAGCCTCGTTACCTAGAGAGTTTGTGCACTTGCACATGATGGATGTACTGTACAATGTACTGGCGGGGGAAATTCAAGCGGCGAAGTGCTTCAAGACGGTACTCCAGCTGGCCGAAGTCGTCATTGCCGTTGCAGCTGCCGCGCTGCGACTTCAGCCACTCGACGAGACGAGCGTGGTGTATACACCGGCCGACGTGACCAAGAGCCTTCAGATAATTGCATCGACCGACCTCACCTTCTTTGGTGATATTGACCAGTTGCAACAGCTCATGATGCTCTGGGGTGTCCACCACGAAACACACAGCGTCTTTGTCAGTGGGTCTTCAGTGGAGACTGAAGTCGCAGTTCTCAATCGGCCATTTGAGACGCGTTGGACGCGTCTGGTTGCCACGCACAGTACGGAATTCAATCCATACTTGATCGAGAGGGACGCCGCTATTCAAGCCAATGCGCTCGTGAAAGAAGTTGCCGTCTGTGAATCGTTGTGGCGAGAACTCCTTCAAGATGTAGCCGTCGCGCAGGCAGGACTCGTGGATTCGATGCTGGATGAGGACGAGAAGGGACTGCCGTCGACGCTCAAGCAAGACGCCGAGAAGTTTGCAAGTAGCGTCCACAAGCTCATCGCCCAGTCGTCCCGAGAGTCACGTGCGCTGACAGTGGAAGACGTCTCCCTTGGTGATGGTCTCGATTCTTCGACTAAGGCAATGACAAGTGAGGCGACAGACGCAAGTTTATCAAGCGAATGCGTGGTCTGGAAAGTCAGTTCGAGAGAGAACGGCCTGCGCATGCGGCTCCGGTTGAAGAGCGTCCGCGAGAATTATCGACTGCGAAACGCCAGCTACGAATGCGCCGATGCGTCCTTCCACCACGAAGGCGAGCGTGTGGGAGGAAGGCGTCACTCACTCGGTCCACGTCGGTTCAAGAGTTCGCGCGACAACGTTGGAGCAGCGGGCAGTGCTAGCGAGCACCACGACCGCACGTGGCGCAGTGAAACGGGCTCGGACTACAGCGACTTTTTGGCTGACGCGCAGATGCGTGCCGCTATCATTCGCTCGTGCCCAAGCGTAGCATCGGAGCGCGACTCGTTCAGTGGCGACTTGTCGGACGACGACGATGACGACGACGACGATCTCCTTCTCCACGCCGAGGGCTCGGATGAACCAAGTGACAGTGGCACAATGTTCGACATGGAGACGGACGATCTTCTTCTCGCACCGAACCAGCCGCACGTGGTGGGTAGCACTGTGGCTCCTGCTTCTCCTTCTCCACCACCCACGCCGCCTCCCACGCTGCCTCCCACGCCACCGACAACAACGCCCCCGCTGAGTGCACGCGTCTCGGGCCCTTCGTCGCCGTTTGGCTCGCTGTCCACCTTTGGTGCGTCCTTAATGAGTGTCGTGGGTGGCGTCACAGACGTGGTCTCAAAAGCTGCGAAGGATGCAAAGGATGCCGTTGAGTTTGGTGTTGATTCGTTGAAAACGGCGCGAGACGTTCTCGCTGAGGATGCCCAGTCTTTTGCGCACGAGGTGAGCACGGCGCTCACCGAGGCAGCCGCAAAGCCCGACGTCTTGTCGAGCTCGCCTCGATCAGGTGGAGCGGAGTTTCACAGCGACCGACTCACTATCAGAACAACAACGAACAATGCCGCCTTCACAGCCTCAGCTACTGCCAGCACAACGGAGGCTAGCCGCGGCCCTGTTCTCTTTCCACAATCGCCGCCAGCACGTGCTATAAAGCACAAGCACGAAGCAGACCCCCGCTTAAAGAGGCATAGCTCAGTGGGTGGAGGCTCTTCATCCAAGCACGAGATGGAGTTTGAGGCCAATCTTGTACGCCACATGCATGTCGTCGCTGGCAAGCTAGTGCTGACCGAGTCGCACTTGCGGTTTGTCGCCGAGCGAGTGATCGACGAGCACGAGACTGTGCTGGCTGAGCGCAGAAAAGGCGTGCCCATGGAGGCGGCGTGGCGATTTCTCTTCAAGCGTCGTTGCTGGAAGATGGACGACATTGCAAGTGTGAACCGCCGGCGGTATCTGCTCAAACCCTGTGCCCTGGAGCTATTCGTCCAGTCGACGCGCAAGAATTACTTTTTCAGCTTGCTGATGGAGGACACGGTACGTTTCCACGAAGCACTCATGGCGAGACGACCGCTTCTACTGCGCCGCGACCCCACGATGCGCCGCCTGCGCCACCCGAGTAGCATCTTCCGCAACTCGAACATGAGTGTGCGGTGGATGAACCACGAGATCTCAACGTTTGAGTACCTCATGTGGCTCAACACGATCGCCGGCCGCACCTACAATGATCTGACGCAGTACCCCGTGTTCCCGTGGGTTCTCGCCGACTACGAATCGTCATCGCTCGACTTGACACGAGCATCGAGCTTTCGAGATTTGTCGAAGCCCATGGGTGCTTTGGACCCGGCACGACTCAAATTTTTCCTCGACCGCTACCATGCCTTTGAAGACGCTGATATCCCCAAGTTCATGTGAGTTCCTCCTCGAAGATCTCGTGCTTTTGAATGTGTGGACTTTCTAACCACACTCTTTCCTCCGTAGGTATGGCACTCACTATTCGAATATCGGCGTGGTCTTGTTCTACCTCATTCGACTCGAGCCATTCACGTCGTACGCGCTCAACGTGCAGGGCGGCAAGTTTGACCACGCCGACCGGCTCTTCCATTCCGTTGGAGAGACGTGGAACAATTGCCTGCACGACTTTAACGACGTCAAAGAGCTCACGCCCGAGTGGTTCTATCTCCCCGAGTTTCTGAAAAACGGGAATCGACTCGATTTGGGCGCGCGGCAGAGCGGCGCTGCGCTCGGTGATGTCGTCTTGCCCCCATGGGCAAGTTCTCCCGAAGATTTTGTGCTCAAGAATTTCATGGTACGACCCGACCGACCGCTGTTGGAACAAAGGTCTTGCCCTCACACTGTATATGCTTTGGGTTGCTGTGCGGTAGGCACTCGAGAGCGAGTACGTGTCGGCCAATATCCACAAGTGGATCGATCTCATATTCGGCTCGAGTCAGCGTGGGGCTGCCGCCGTCGAGGCCAACAATGTCTTCTTTTATCTCACTTACGAAGGCATGGTGGACGTCGACTCGATCACAGACCCCGTGACCAAGTCGTCCATGCGCGCGCAGATTGCGCATTTCGGGCAGACGCCGACGCAGGTGCTGCGAGACCCTCACCCGCCACGACTTAGCCTTGCCAGCAAGACGACGGCCCATAGACGCACCAGTAATGCGACCGATCCAAACTCCTCCCTGCCAATGTCTCCTCCGCCTCAAGCCGTGTGGAGTCCAAGAGCCTTGCCGGCGTTTTCGGACGCGACGATGGCCATGGTGCAACTGCCGCATGAGGTACCCATCGTGATGGTCCATTTAGTGCCCGGCTCGTCATCGATGCTGTGCCTCGATGCGAATGGTCACATGTCAGTCCACCGATATGGTACCAAGTGTGTCAAGGTCCACCACACACCGTTCCTCAACGACCTCTCGACGACGGCAACGAAAGCGCCGGGCGTCTTCAAGCCAGGACCGGTCGTTGGCTCACCGCCTTCCACAGCGGCAGCGTCGACAGTCTCATCATCGAACTCCTCGACCCGTGCCGCAGCCGACGCGGCCAGCGAGGCAGCCGCCGTCCCAAGTGAGTTTATTGAGCTCCAAGACCGCAAGTCCCGGAAGATCGTTGGCGAGAAACGGCTCGTCGCGCTCGACCGCCGCCATCACCAGAGCCATGCGCAGACCATGGTCGCGCTTCTCAATAGCGGCACAGTCTACTGTTCTGTCGGCCACCACGACTTCTCGGCGCGGTTCCACTCGTCCACGGACGGGGCGCTGCTGTATCGCTTGCTGCAGCACAATGCCGTCGTGCAGTGTGTCGGCGCGAGTGCCAATAGTTCGCTACTGGCGTTGGGCGCGTGCGACGGCACGATCTCGGTCTGGAAAGTGGCCCACATTGCGTCCACGCTGCTCGACTCGATCAAGATTTTCCGTTCCGCGTCCAAGAGCGCGCGGCCCGTCCACGCCAACGACTATGCGGCCGACCATGTGCTCCTGGGCCACGCGGCCGCCGTCAACTGTGTCGCCGTCTCGGACGATCTCAACCTTTGCGTGAGCGGGTCCGCGGCGAACGAATGCCTCGTTCACGATTTGGCGGATGGCTCGATTCTCCAGCAGCTCGAGATCCCAGGCACGCATGCCCCCGGCGTGATCTCGATCGCCTTGTCCCCAGTGGGGTACGTGCTCGTGCAGTCGCTCGGTCTCGGCGGCGCACCGATGCTCTACGTCTTCCACGTGAACGGTACGCTGCTGGCCACGACGTCGCTCGACGGCGACCGCCCCATGACCTCGATCAGCATTTGCACGCGGTTCTCGAGGGCCATTGTGAGCAACGCCGACGTCGCGCTGTCCTTCTCGCTCCATTCGCTACGTGACCGCCACGTGCTGCTGGACAAGCAGGCGCATGGCGAGATCTCGACCCAGTGCGTGTCACCCGACGAGACCCACGTCGTGTTTGGCGTCGGCGCGGGCAAGCTCGTGGCGCTGTCGCTGCTCGCTCACTCGTGCTCGCCTCCCGCATCTCGTGAAAGCACGACCACTGACCCATGAACACTACTAAGAAAAACCCCAGTCTCTATCTCGATGCACATTTCACGGATATAATGTTATAGCTTTACTCCTCCATGTCGACGTCGTCCGTGCCGTCTTGCGCCGACTCGGCGTCGTCGCCCGAGCCGTCGTCGTCGTCGTCGTCGTCGTCGGCCGGGCGCGTGGCGATCGCGTGCTGCAGCTCGTTGATCGTCTCGACCACGCTCTCGAGCTGCGCGTCCAAGTCGAACTCGTCGCGCAGTTCGCGCTGGAGCTTTTTCAGCATCTTTTCGCACTTTTGGAAAAACTCGAGCGACATGGCGAGATCGTCCATCGCGCGGTAGCACGTGCCCACGAGAAACCAGAGCTCAGCGTTGTCGTCGTCTTCCTGCATGACGCCCTCGAGCACGTCACAGGCCTTTTCGTACATTTCCAACTCGATCAGGAGCTTGCCCGTGCACACGCGGTACTCGAGCGACGGCATCGTGTCTTCCGTGCACGCCTCGTCCAGGCGGCGGTACGTCTCGTCCATGAGCTGCACGGCCTCGTCGCGTCGCTGTTCGGCGAGGTCCGAGTTGCCGGCCTCGTCGGCCGTGCGGTGCTGCGTGAACCGCAGATTCGCGAGCGCCTGCGTGGGCTCGGGCAGCCCAATGTCAAACTTCATGGCCTCGAGAAAGTACTGCTCGCACTTGGTCTCGGCGTCGTCTTCAAAGCACAGGTCCGTCATGTAGAGCTCGCCCAGTGAGCAGTAGACCTCGCAGATCTGCTTCTTGATGACGCGCGCCTCGTCGCTCGAATGGTCGACATGCTGCGCGAGCTCGGCGAGCATGACGGCGACGCCCTGGGTCAAATACTTTTCGGCTTCATCGCCGGGCACGAGCTGCGCGAGGTAGAGCCACTTGCTCGGGTTCTGCGCCGGCGCGAGCTGGATGCTCTGCTGGAAGGCCTCGACCGCGCGCTCGGGGTTGCCCAGCTCCGTGCTGAGCTCTCCGATGGCGTCGAGCAGCGCCGTGTTGGTCGGCTCTTTCTGGAGCGCGCGCTCGTAGAACTGCGCCGCGAGGTCGGGCTGGCACTGGTCCACGAGCGCCTCGGCCTTGGCCACGAGCTCCGCAACCGAGTAGTTCTTCTTCTTGGCGCCGCCGGCCGTCTTCGCCATGGTTCTTGCTCGGATGGAAATGGCGCCGACCAGGCCCGCGTGCCAGTCAAGCCATGTTGCCAGCGATTGGTACCCAGCGCGGGTTACACAGCCGGAAGGGGTACACAAGGTCATTTTACATTCACTCCCACAGTATACAGATTGGTATGGAGAATGATCCCTGTCGTCTGAGTCTGAGCGGATCAGGATAACAGGTTACGCACAGGTTAAATGTTGAAGTTGTGTTCACAGGTCGACGTCGCTGTCGTAGCCGACGCTGTCGTGGCCGTAGAACGTGCTGCTGCAGTCGCTGCTGCCAGAGAGCGGCGGGTCATCGAAAAAGCCAGAGAGCGAGTTGCTCGTGTCGCCAAAGTACGACGAGCGGTAGCTGTCCGATGGGTCCGACGGCATCGACTCGGGCGACGGCGGGATCGACGCCTGCGAGGAGGCATCGTCCTCGACTTCGTGGGATACGATACTGTCTGCGTACGTGGGGTCATCGAAGGCGTCCAGCTGCAATACGTGGGCGGGCGTGGACTCCTCCCGGTGCGAAGTCGAGCTGAGAAACATCTCCGACATGGCCAGCGTGCGGTCTTCTCTGAGCTTGAGCTTCGACTCGCGATTCCGTCGGAAAAAGAGAAAGCCGACCACGACCACAATCACCAAGAGCAATGAGCCACCAATGGCAGAATATGACGCAACATTTGACTTGTCGTGACTGGTCATGGTCGTGGAAGAGTCTTGCGGGACAGGCACGGTCGTGACCGGCGTCGGCACGAAGTGGATCGTGTCATCCGGCACGGTCGCGTGGGGCAGCTCAGCAGGAGTCGTGGGTGATGTGAGCGGCATCTCATTGGACGAGTTGGGAACCTCTGTCGCTGGGAGTATTGGCGCTGGACTCGGCGGTAGGTCGCTGGGCTTGGTCGTATTCGATGCCATCGTAAGGGGAGGAGCTGCTCGGCGGTTCTCGGATACCGCTGGCGGACTCGCTCCAAACGCTACGTTGCCTGCAGTCGGCACCGCAGTGGCGATAGGAGTTGGGGAAGTGTTGGCTGGGGGAGATGGCTCGACCACGGCCGGTTTGGGAGGAACAGGCGGTGAAGTTGATGGAGGGGGAGTGTCGGCAGCTGGGGAGATAGTTGAGGTCAACGTCTCCCCGTTCTTTGAAGGACTTGGTGTGGTTGGAGGTACTAATGCAACGGCTTCTACTGGATGTCGCGTCTCTCCACTCATGGAGCCACTGGATGGCTTCTCGCCTACACATCACATTATGTTCTCTCAGCTCTCCTAACGCAACCATCCATCTCGCTCTACAATCCATCGTACCTTCCCCAAGAGCACCATCCATCACCAGCACGGCCACGCTGATATAAAGCGGCCATCGACTGCGTGACTGTGGGCGGCGAGCCATCTTGTCGTGAGCGTGTGGTTTCTTGAGTGAGCGCAGTCGGACGCCGTTTCATCGACATCGTGGCCTTCCATTGTTTTGTCCCACGCGCGACATGGCATCGCGCTGCCACAGTCGCGCTTCCATGGCGCAGCTAGTAAGTCACTATCACGTGTTGTCGCGTGAGCATCACAGGAACGGAACGCGCTTGACGGGTAATTCGATCCCGTGACGCACAGGATCGCATGAACCTGCTGCCCAAGTGAAGCCATTTTCCACTTCCACGAACTCTCCCCTAAGTTCGCATCCGCCATTCGAACGTAACGAGGGTATCTTCACGCCTTGAATTGAAGACCCTGCGAAACACAAAATACCGGTACTTTTCACAAAATACCGGTATCTATTAGTGTCATTTGAATTTTGAACCGTTTGTCTCTGTGTGTCTCGGCACACTGGTTACTTTTTTTTTTTGAAAAAACGCGCGGGTCATTCGCTCTCCGACGACCCGCCGCCCATATCAAGAGACCCCCGACCGAAGGACACCACGGGAGACTCGACTCGCCTCCCCCTCGCTCCTCTCCGCTCCGCCCCTCTCCTCTCTCGCCTCCTCGTCCCCTCCCCGCGATGCGCCGCACGACGCTCGGCCCCATCTCGACCTCCCAGCTCAACGCGCGTTCGACCGTCATGGGCCACCCCGGAGCCGGCGCCCGCGTCTCTGTGGGCGCCGCCAAGCCGCCGCCCGTGCGCCAGTCCATTGGCCCGTCCACGACGCGCCGCGTCTCAACGGCCGCGCGCTTGCCCCCGCAGGCGCCCCCCCGCAACTCGCTCCCTCGCCAGTCGGTCGGCAGCGGCCGCCGCAGCAGCGCGTACGGCGGCGGCCGCATGTCCATGGCCGGCGGAGGCCGCACCGGCCGCACGGATCCGCGTCCGCTCGCCGACAAGACGTTCATGAACAGCTGCATCCAGGCGCTCATTGAGTTTCTCGGCGAGCGCCAGTACGACCACGCGCTGTCGCCCAAGATCCTCAAGGGCCCGTCGAAAAAAGACTTTACCAACATTATCCAGTTTCTCTTCCGCCAGATCGACCCGACGTTTGAGTTCGGACTCAAGTTCGAAGAGGACGTGGCCGCGCAGTTCAAGATCTTGAAGTACCCGTTTGGGATCAGCAAGACGGCGCTCGTGGCCGTCGGCAGTCCACACACATGGCCGGCGCTGCTCGGCTCGATCGCCTGGATCATTGAACTCCTCAGTGTACGTGACTGGGGACTAGGTGGATCTGCTTCTGGACTCTGGGTGGCCTGACGCTTTAGTTTGTGTTGATATAGTATGATGAAGTCGTGCTCGGCGCGGCTGAAGACACGCCCTTTAATCCCGAGGCGTCCGAGGACAGCAAGCAGTTCTTTGACTACCTCACCAGCTCGTACCGCACGTTCCTCGCGGGCGACGACGAAACGTACAACCGCATGGAGCAGGAACAGGCCAAGCGATGCGACGAGCGGAATCAGATCCTCCGCGGCGAGTGCACCGAGCTCGAGCGTGCCAATGAGGAACTGCGTCGACAGATTGAGATAGCCAAGAGCGCCAAGGTACGCTGACGTGGAATTCTCCCCTTCTCTCTCCGCCTTGCTCACTTACTTTGGGTCTCTTGTTGTATAGTCCTCTCTGCCGACGCTCAACGCCCAGAAGGCCGATCTCACCAGCGACTTGGAGAAGTTCAAGAAGCTCCTTACGGATATGGAGTTCCACCAGGGCCAGATCATTGCCAAGATCAACGAGCGCGAAGAAGAACGCGCGATCAAAGGTGAGTAATCACTCCTCCACGCAGCTTGCGTTTCTGTGGTGGACTTGTCGCTGACATGACGTCTGGCTGCATAGAAAATGAACTCGCGGTACGTCAAACCGAAATCCGCCAGCTCCAGATCCGCATCGAGAACCAAGAACTCTCGGCCGAAGACGTCCAGCAGATCTCGAAGGAACGCCAGCGACTGAACGAGCAGTGCAACATGGCTGCCAGTCGCCAAAAGGAGACCCAAAACAATATTTGGCGGCAAGAGACCTTCATCGCCGAGCAAATGGACAAGCTCGAGGCCTACGTGCAGCGGTATGCCATGACGGCGACTCGGATGAAACTGCTTCCGGCGCTCGCGAAGAACGCCAACGGATTCGACTACGACATTGAGATTGACGCCCACACGGGCGGCGTCGAGGCGGCACAACAACTGAGTTTGCACTTGAAGCAGAACGTCCGCACGGCGCTGTTACGGTTCAAGAAGAATCGCCAAGATCGCACGCAGATCGCGTTGGATGAAGTGCTCCAGCTTCAGGCACAAGTCGAGACGAGCCGCGAGCTGTTGAAAATGGACTTTGAAGAGGAGCAGAAAATGGAGGCGCGCGTGCGCAAGCTGGAAGACAACATTCGGCGAGAAAAGGATATGTGGGAGGCCGCCACTGCCCAGAAACTACAGACGGCCGAAGACCTCGAGGTGCAGATTGAGAGCATTCTCAACGAAGGCGATTTGTCTGCCGAGGCCGTACAAGCGAATCAGCATCTCGACCAGCTCAAGAAAACGTACGTGCTGTCTTCTGTTATAGTTGCCTTGTTTCGTGAGACTGACTGGAGTGTCTTACTACGACTGTAGATATGCAACAATGACTGAGACCTACGAGGAGTCGCTGTTGAAAAGCCGAGCCGAGCTCACGAATGCGTTGGTGTGTTGCACGGATTACAAAGAGCGCGTCGAGCAAGAGATCGCGTCGCTCGAGCAGGAAGTGGCGAGCTTTTGGCAGTAGAAGACACGTGTGCGAATATCCCGACTACCGTAGTGTGCAATAAACTTATTAGCTGGCGTGTGCCAGTCACATACAACTGAGAACAAATCAAGACGCCACGAGAGGAAGCCAGCGGAAGCATAAACCATTGCATGCTTTGTTATCTGGAGGGAGGGGGGAAGAAAGAGTGAGAAGAGACGCTTCGTGCGCATCTGCGGTTTTCTACGATGACTCGGGAAGCGAACTGGCGCGCAGCACGAAGAGATCAAACTTTTCCTGCAGCTTCTGGCGTTGAGCCAAGCGCTTGGACGCGAGTGCCGAACGGTTACGGTTCCAGAACTCGATCTCGTCTTCGGGAATGCCCAGGTTGTCATCGTCGCTCTCGGCGTCCGACTCGGGGAACGACAAGCTAAACTGGCTGGGCCCACTCCACCCCATGGACGATAGCAGCTGCATCTCGCGCTTCTCGTCCAGTGCGGCCTGTGCCACCAAGCAAACGTCGTCGCACGTAGCGGAGCACTGGTGGTGGGAGCCGCTCGTGGCTTCACTATTATCTTCGTCTTCTTCGACGCTGTCCACCTCGCTCTGGTTCTCGTCGTCACAATCATCTCCGTCTTGGCTGCTGGTCGCCGAGTGGCTCGAGGAATCGATTTCGGAGATTGACAGCGTGTTCTTGGAGGAAGACGACGACGCTGGCGCGAGCTTCTTCTTGTTCTTCTTGGCTTTGCGTGAGGCTGCTGCTGCTAATTCACTCTGGGTCTTGTCGGCGGCCTGCTTTTGCTTGGTCGCAGTCTTACGCTTCTTCTTCTTTTCCTTTCGCTTTTCTTTCTTCTTGGCGAGACGGCGCGACTCGTCGTCTTCTTCCGCGAGAAGCTGCTCCATCATCTCTTTGCCGTGGAGCGCCTCGACGGCCACGTCAAAGTTGCGTCGAAGAGTCGTGACTGCACAGTGAACGAGGAGTTCTTCCGACCGCTTCTCGGTCTTGGACTTGGTCCAGAGGTTCTGCATCTTTTCCCAGATCACGATCCCGAGACACGTGAGCACTTCGTCCTGCGCCTCGGCGATCGTGCGCGCGTGGCGGTCGCCCCAGTCGCCCACGATCTCTTGGTCGGCTCGCGTCATGAGCTGCGACATAAAGTCAATGTGGCAAGGCACGCCAATGAGTCCGGTCGTGCGCGAGTACGTGAGCTCGTCAAACAGGTAGGACGTGTAGTGGAGCTCGTCGCCATAGTCGCCCCGGTCGTGGTGCTTGTCGGCGCAGTCAAAGCCCGCACAGTCTTCGCAGTCGTCCTCGCTACAGCTCGACCCGATGAGCAAGTCGTACGCTTCTAACACCTTTTCCTTGCAGCGACAGCAAAACCGATGTCGGCGCAAGTAGTTTTCGAGGTCCGTCAGGAAGACCTCCGAGTCGATGTACGAGAGGTTGCGTTGCATGTCTTCGGGCAGTTTGTTCCACAGTGCTTCAAACGCCGCGGGGCGTGGGCGGCCCCTCGCGCGCTGCGAGTGGAGCGGACACCGCACGCGCGTGGTCGACGTCTTGGACGTGCGGTTGTACTTGGTCAGCGACAGGTTTCCGTACCGCTCGTGGTGCAAAAAGAGCGCGAGCGACGAGTCCGAGTTGCCCATGTGGGCGTTGCACAGGCGAAAGTGGTTGCCTTTTCCTTCAAAGCTGAGTCCCGAGTTCATGACGAGCGCCGGTGGTGCGCACTGGCCCGTCATGAGCTTCTGGAAGAGCGCTTCCGTGCCGCCTCGGCAACCGAGACACGGCAGCAGATCAGCCACGGTCTGGAGAAACTGCTGCGAGTCGGCACGCAGCGACGAAGTTCGCTCGGCGTCCGTCAGCAGCGTCCACCGCTACGGTGGTCAAGACGCACACACAAGAGGTCAGCATCGACTCGTCGCACAAGCACGTAATGGGATTACACTGTCTCACCTTGCGGAACTCGCGCGACTCGGCGGCGCTGGGCTGGCACTGGCACTGGAAGGGAAGTTCACTCTCGCGAGACAACGCGCCGCTCGCCGACGGGCGGCAGACGTTCACCGCGTCACTCATGTCGTCGGCAAAGAGCGCGTCGTCCACCGCAGGGACGCCGCGCACGCGGATGCCGTCGTCTGGGCTCGCGTCGCGCATCGAGTCCGACATCGCCATAGCGGACGCAGATGGAGGAGAGAGAAGAAAGGGAGCAGCAGGCGCTTCTCGTGCAGCTGACGCCCACGTGACGGAGGGCGTGGGGACGAAAGAGAGCGAGCGAGAAGCGGCGGGCGATGGGCGCGCGTGAGTGTGGGGTGCTCTCTCGTGCGAGTCAACCAACAAACAGAGTGTGGGCAGCCGCTGGAACGCAGGAAGTGACGGCAGACCAGCGTTTCATTGGACAAAACACAAGTACGGTACATAATTTCAGCCTGTAATATTATTTCGTTTACGTTTTGATATTTCTGATTGGCTGAAACAAGAACCAAAACCGTGCATCCTTTCCCTTGGCATGGGTTATCGCGTTTCCCCCAGCTGGAGAGGCCGCAAAGAACAGGCCGTCTTCCTGTTGGTATCTGATATCCATGAGAGAATGAGAGAATGAGAGAGAGAGAGAGAGAGAGAGAGAGAGATGCCATGGCATAATCATCCCTCGCATTGGATTTGGCGTTGCGTTGGCAACTTCCACAATTCCGGAATCGGGCTGCCGTCGGCACAAGAAAGGTTTCCCATCGCCGCCAGCACAAAAGTGGTTACAAACATGGATGCGCAATTGAAAGCGGCCTAGCGTCGTGTTTTTAACCGTTCGAGGACAACTTCAAGACGTGCTTGGCGCGCCGCCTTGGGCAGGATCTCGGGCCGTGCAGGAAAGTCTGGGAGACCGCGGATGCTGAGCACTGCCTGCATGTCGCCAAACTCGCCGTCAGTGTCGGAGACAAAGTACGGCTCGAGGCAGAGGAAGCGGAGATTGTTGTCGAGGTGCCGCGTCAGATTGCGCTTGAGTAGCAGCCGAGAGTCGAGCACCATGGCGATCTCTTTCCGAGTAAACAAGCGCGTGCCGGCGAGAGCACGGTACATGCGCTCCAGCGCGATCTCCAGCGTCTGTACACGTGGAAGCGCATTGAGGAGAGAGACGAGATCTAGGAGGAGCACGGGTGAACGCACCTTTCGAGTGGACCTTGCCTTCTTGGTGATGGGATCGAGCGACTTGCTTTGGTCGGCAGGGAGGGCCGTGTGTGATGCATGGCCCTTCCGTGGCTGCTTGGTGGCGCGGTTGTTGGCGCCAATAATCCCACGGCAATTGGTAGCTCCGCACAGACAGGCAGTGATCTCCTATAGCACACCATCGTGATCAGAAAGGACGGAGATGACCCCCTTCGTTCGTGCCGACAACAGGGGACAGCAGCCATTCGTACCAGCGCACTGAAGGACTGGAACTTGTAGTCGAAAGTGAGCTCCTCACCAGAGTTGATGTCTCGCAACGCAAAGATCGCGCACCGCTCTTCGCCATTCACCTCCCACTTTTCCACACCGCAATTTGGGTCGCAACTGTGGTTGATAAAGCGCGCAAGTCCGCCCATGCGCGTCGCGTCAATGACTTCGCCGCCACTGAGCACCATCATGTAGCGGTGCTTCTCATTGTGGTAGCGCTGCAAAGTAACGAGACAACAAACCATTAGTATCGTGTGGCTGCAGGCG
>JAADWA010000650.1:0-18037 GCA_023335935.1 Pythium phragmiticola
AAGGTTGCCCGTCCACGAGTGGGAGATCTCATGAGCCACAACGTCCGCGAGCGAGCGGTCGCCCGCGAGCAGCGTCGGCGTCACAAACGTCAGGCACGGGTTCTCCATGCCGCCGTACGGGAACGACGGCGGCAGGCACACAAGATCGTACCGCTTCCACACGTACTCCTGGCCCGTGATCTCTTCGGCATACTTGAGGAACTCTTCAGTCTGCGAAAACTCGAACGCAGCCTTGTCGACCACGCTGGCTTCGGCCCACACGCGGCTGCGTGGGCCAATCTCCTTGGACTCGAGCTTGCCGGCGGCGATCGCGAGCAGGTAAGACGGAATGGGTACTTCCTGGTGGAACGTGACCTTGTGCGTGCCCGTGGACTCGCCGGCCTTGGGCTTGTCGGCGGCGATCGCACTGAGCAACGCCGTGCACCAGTCGGGCACGGTCACGGTCGCCGTGTACGTAAACTTGCACGCCGGCGTGTCGGGACACGGCACGATGCTGCGTGCATGGATCGCCTGGCACTGCGTGAAGAGGTACGGGTGGGTCTTGCCGGCCGTGAGCTCCTTGCTGAGCCACTGGAGACCGCTGGAGTCGGCGGTCGTGGTGTACTGGACCTTGACTTTCTTGGTCTCGTGGGTCACGGGGATTTGGAGCGCGCTGCCAAAGACGGCGTCGGCCTTGCGCAGCGTGAACGCGACTTCCTTGCCGTCAACAAAAGCCTTTTCGACGCTCAGGTGGTTCGTGTCCAGCACGACCACGGGGTTCTCCTTCTTGGCGGCGTCGGCTAGGAACTCGACCGAGTACTCGGCAAAGCCGCGGAGCTGCTGACGCGTAAAGTCAATGTCGATAACCCAGTGGAGATGCTGGAACGCGACCTCACTCAGGTTGGCGTACGAGTGGTGGTTCAACGCGGGCTGGATGCACATGGCTTCGTCCGAGGTTCTTTCTTGCGGTCTTGCTCTGAAGATGAAATGGCGACTGGTTCGCTGATCGTGAACACGCTGGACGGATTCTTCAAAAAGGGGGGAATGGACCTCTTTATCTGTCGTCCACAGATATAGTGAGCTTCTCACCGATTTGGCCCAATCATATCACGCCATCTCTCTCCTGATTTGATACTTTGGCATGCACATATACCTTGTTCTGTAAACATGTGGTGGTCCTGCTTCAAGTGGATCTGCCGGTCTGGTGAGTGCTGATCTGTTTGGTGCCCCACTTGCAGACCGTGTATCCGCATGCGAATCAACTCTCACATATGTATTTATACAGTACGCGCAGACATACCGTTCGTTTTCGAGAGCTCTTACCAGAATGGACACCAGCCAATGTAGCATTGGCACAGATTCTCGTGGGACGCTGCCTGGTTGATCAAGCGCTGCACCTGCGCGCTCACGTCGAGCGGTTCATTCGTCACGTCGTCAAAGTCTCGGCCTGTGAGCTTGGCTTGGACACGGCGAATGACCGCAACGGCCTTTTCATTCAACGCTTCGATTGGCGCACCAGTGCCCTCGGGACCGAGCGCCTGCACGAGCTCGCGCTCGCGGTGGCTGCGGTTCGCGTGGACTTCTGCTTTGGTCGTGTGCGACTGCGCAACTTGGGTGGTGGCGTTCGATTGTCCTGCCTGGGCATTCAGCGGTTGTGCCGGCTGAACAATCGAAATTGACCCGCGACGCGCCTTTGCTCGGACTACACCAGCTCCGGGCGCTGCGCCTGCCTCGGCCTCGGTCTCTTGCGTCTTGCTTTCCTCCTTGCTCTCCTCTTCCATGACAGTCGCGACCACTGACGGCGGAGGCGGGTTCACTGCCGTCGTCGCACGCGTGACCGCAGCGATCGCTTCGGCTGCAGTCTGGGAAAAATTGCGGCGCAGGCTGCTCTGGCCCGCCGTGGTGACACTGGCGGCGAGATTCGAGATCTCGGCGTGGAGGTTCGTGACCGAATGATCAATGCGTTCCACCGGCTCTTGGGTGGTCTCTTCACCGTCGAATCCGGTGGTAGCCGCTGCCTGCCGCAGCGTCGCATTCGTGTTTGCACGTCGCGTAAACGCAATCGACTTGCTTATGCTCATGGGGCGCGAGCCAGCGACGGACGTCGACAGACGCGGAGGCAGTTGCGACGCACGCATACTGTGCGCGACCGACCCAGCAATGGGCCGCGCAACATCACGGCGAGTCGACGCTGCGGTCGCAGTAGCTCCATTCGCACCGGACGCCGGCGGGGCAAGAGGAGGCTGACGCACCGGCCGTGGCCGCTTGGGCATCATGCTTACCATGACTGCCGAGGCCGATAAGCTCTCAGCGACCTGGTCGTCCGCTTCTTCGTCGTCCTCGTCGTCCTCGCTGCTGCTAACTTCCGCGGATTCATCCTGCTGGCTTTTGTCTTCTTCGTCGTCTCCACTTGTTCTTGTCGAATCCTCGGTTCGAGCGGGCGCGGCCGAAACCGTTGATGGAACAGGCGGAGCGACTGCGCTTTGAAGCGGAGCTGGCACTGGTGGTAGACCTGCCGACGGTGGAGCGGCAGCTTCAGGTTGCTGTGGTCGTGGTAGTGGAGCCTCCGCCGCCAGTGGAGCTCGTGGAGGGATTGCTGCCGCTGGCGGTAGAGCTGCTGCTGCTGCTGCTGTTGGAGGAGGAATCGCCATGGGCGCCGCCGCTGCCTGTTGCCGCATCGATCCCGAAAGCACGCTCGTCCGACTAGGGGATCCGCCGCCATCTCTGGGATTCGTCGGGGCCAGCAACCGCCAGCAAATCAACGGGTCATGCACGAATGCTTCGAGCATCGCCATGAGCGAATGCCTGTTCTCCCGCAGCACTCCCATCACGGACTCGCAGCTGAATCGGAAATTGCCTTCAATACCGCTGACCTCCATGGCATTCGTGAGCATACGGGTGAGTCGGAACGGAATCTTCTCGGGGTACTTCTCGCGATGCATCGCCACTTCAAAGCAGTCGCCAAAGTCGATATGGACAATCGTGCCCGTGAATCGGTGGAGCATCAGATTGGATGGATGGCGATCGCCGAGCCCCAAAATGTAGCCGACCATCGACATGACCGCGAGCGACCGCGTATAGTTCGTGCGGCGATCGAGCCACACTTCCGAGTTCTCGCTCTTGAGCCACAACACCTTGTACAGATCTTGACCGGCGGTATTCTCGAGCGCATACTCGAACACCTCCACCTTTTCGAGCAGTGTCAGTGCATCGTAATCCGGCGCCATCTGCAGCATAAGGCGATGCTCAATATTCAACAGAATCTTGCGGGCTTCACGGTAGTCACGGATCAATTGGTGCAAAGTATCACAGTGCGGCACCCAGCCGACAATGCCCGCATTATGAGAGAGCGGGATGACCGGGTATCGATGGATCTTGAGCTCTTTCTTGGACGTCGTGCGGTCGTTAATGAGCAGTGCGTTCACCAATCCAAAGAGCTGCGTCACACGCTCGTCTTGTCGCAAGTCTTCATGACCCTTGAGCAAAAACATATACTCCAGGCCGTTCGATCCGACGAGCGTGATGCGGCGAGGACGCTGCTTACTGGTAATCACCTGGATCGTCGGCAGGAAGCGACCAATCTTGACAATACTGTGGCCGGCGCGATACGTGCCCGGCACGGCTAATTGGAGGTTCCGTGCCTGCAGCAAATTCGGCGAGACGTACTGGAGCTCGAGCGTCGTGAGCTGCGGCAGCTGCTTGTTAATACGCCGGAAAACGTGGTAGTACAAATCCCACGCACGGTTCAAATCACTCTCGTTGCCTTTGCGCTTCGTGCCGCCGTGCATAAACCGCTGGAGCCACTCGTATGCCTCTCGCAAATCACTGCCAAACGCCTGCTGGAAGCTCACTTCGCGGAGCGTCTCGGGCCCGCTTTCCATCATTTGGTGAAGTGGCTCGAGCACGGCAACCATCCCATCCACGTCGTGCTCGCCAAAGTATAACCTCGAGGCTTCCTCTAGGCCTTCGTGCCACATTTCATGCCACAGGATCGCAACGCGAATCAACTCACGACTGACAAGCAAGGCTTCATCAACGAGATCCACATAGCTGCGGCGCATCGTGTTCATGATCGCTTCGGCGGCGTGCTGGCGAACAGGCAGCGGACTCTTCAGCGCGACCGACAATGGGTAAATCAATGCGTGCGGATGCTGCGCGCCAATCGCACACAGTAACCGCTGCAGCTGCGTTTGGATCTGCTGGTACGGCGTGTGGATGCGGGCAATCAGTTGAGGAATCACAATGAGCCACGTCTCAATACTGATCGATGCAAAGCCCTGGACGAGCGCTTGGTGGACGTCGGCACGGTGACCATAAGTGAACCACAGCGTGAGTACGCGCAGAATATCTTGCTGAACGTTAGCCGCCCAGCGACTGCGGCCCAGTGCGATTGACCGGAAAAAGCCCTCCATAGCTGACGAGATGTAGGGCCCCATCGCGGCGGCCCCCGAGGCCGAATTCGCCGAGGAGCACTGCTCGACGACGTGAAAATTCATGAGTGCCCACGCGTGCCAGGCCTTGTAACTTTGCGGCTCGAGCTCGGTACACATCTTGAGTGACGAGAGAATCGCCGGCACCGAGCCGACACGATCGAGCTGTTGGTCGTGGATCGCGAGCTGCCATTCTGAGAGCTTGAGATGACATTTAACAAGCAGCTCTTCTTCGCCGCTTGACGATCGCGAGACCGAGAGAGCAGGAGAAGGAGCTGCTTGTGGGATATTCACGACCCCCGGATTTGCTATTCCAGTGGCGCCACCGCCGTTCAGTCGCTGCCTCAAAGAGGCCGACGACGCCGAAACCTTGTGCACGAGCGACTGAAGTTCAGACACTGCCTTCTTCTTGTCACCGACCGCCCACAAATGCTTTAGATACGCAAACGCGACTCGGTGGTGCTCGCGCTCGCCGTAGCCAACCACCCCTGGACCACCAGTAGAGACATCACTGCCCGACGGTGCCAGCGAAAGAGACTTGGTAAACACTTTTAAGCTCATCGACAGATTCCCCGACTGCCGACAGAGGCTCGCGAACTGGAGCCACGTATCCATGTCCTCATACGGCGCGACAATCAGCGAGCGCACGGCCAAAATTTGCTGCCACACGTCGACGACCCGCTTGCAACCGGTCTGGAGACGCGCGTGCCACATGCGAATCAAGTGGCGCTTGTACCGCGCAGCCTCCTCAGTCTTGGCGACTTGCAGACGAAGCTTCTTGTACGTCACAATCTCTTCGAGTTCGCTGAGCTGCTGGAGCATGACCATCGACTGATACGCACGACTGTACGACTCACCAACTAACGCCCCTAGCTTGACGTCTAGCAACTTGCGGGTCTCGTCGATGCACGCGTGCGCCGTATCAAATTGGTTATGGTGCACGGCGAGCACGGCACGGAACAGTGCACTCTCTGTGTCGGTTTCGGCCATCCCGGGCGAAGAAGGAGCCAAGGGCATTGGTCGTGAAGAAGAGACTGTCGTCAGTAGATTGCTCGTCGGCGTATTGGCGGAAGTATTACCACAGGCAACGTCCACGTACGTGGCCATTTGATCCCATTGCGCCAGACACCACGACGCCTTGGCTCCGAGCATGGCAATATTTTGAATCGCCGTGTCGTCATTTCCGGCGCCGTCCTCGACACTGGACACGAGTGTCGTCGAGCCCGATTGCGAGCTAAAGCTCGATTGTCTGGACAAAGATCCACTTGAGGTCAGTCGGCGAGAGTTTGACGGACCCGATGCCAGGTTGGAGCTGCTCATCGACCGACGGCTCGGTGGCGCTTGCTGGGCCTTTTTCTTTTCTTGCAAGTACCCATAGACAGTGGCCGTGAGGTTTGCGAGCTCTTCCCATTCGCCCAACGCTTCGAGACAACGCATCTTGCCAATATACACTTCCATGTCCACGCCGCGTGGGTCTCCTCCTTCGTGCAGATCCCACTCTGCGATCCTGGCGTCGTACAGTTGCAACGCCGCCTGCCAGTCCTGGAGCTTTTCGTACCACGTTTCTTGCACGAGAATCGGTCGGTCCGCGGGCGACTGCTTTTGAGCGTACTTCAGAATGCCCACGGCGGCCTCGGGCTGGCCCAGTTGATTGTTAATCGAGATCAGCGACTCGATGCACGTCGACGGCGAAGTGTGAAACTCGAGCTCCTTGTAATGGAGCGCCTTGGCATACGCGTGGCATTTTTGTGCCAGTTCCCCAAGCTCACGAATGTCAATTGGCAGTGCCTCGACGTCGTGCTCCATGAACTCAGCGAGGTTGAGTAAAACCTGCAAGATTTCGGCGGGGATCGTGTCCGACTGGAACGCCGTTTCGAGAGCTCGCACGAGGTAGTCTTGATATTGCTCGTACAGCTCATTCCAACACGACACAAACGCAGGATTGAAGAGTTCTCGGGCCAGTGGGTTATAAGCCTGTGCCAACGCACAGCACGACCGCAACGCCGCGGAAGGGGATTCGCGTAATAGCTCGATCGAGAACCGCCGCATCCACTCGAGCCAATCTTCCCGCGTGCTGCGCTGCGAAGCCTCCCACGCACGCCGGAGGTTTTGCTGGTTCACGTGGAGCCGGACCGTGTTAGACGGCACGTTCGACGTCGGTGCCGCAAGCCCTTCACTCATGCGGCGGGTCATCATCTTCAAGCTAGCATTGTGCGTAAACACTTCGTGCTCCAAGAGCCACGCAAGGTCAATGCGTTGTCCGGTCTTGAGCTTGTCCATGGCGTGGCGCAGCGTGAGCTGCATGTCGCCACACTCATTGGACGGGAGCGTCGCCAGCATTTGCGTGACCAACGGACCGAAATTGAGAAACTCGCCTTGAAGCTGGTACAAAAGCGAGGCCAGCGCGTACAACAGCACATCGGTGAACTGCTTCGCCTCGGCTTTCGTAGCAGCGATCGGTGCGAGACCCGCACTCGACGAACTGGCAAGGCTCTGGGCGCTAGAAGATCCATCGCTACTTCCAGTCGCTGAACTGCTTGATCGGCCGCTTCCTCCGCTCCCACTCGAGACAAAAAATGAAGAATGCTTGGCCGTGATCTGGCGTGCGACGCGTGCAAGTGGCTGAAGCACTCGCGCACCAGCGTAATGTTCAAACTTTGCGACCATACATACGCGTGCGATCGTATATATGACGGCAATCTTGACATCCAGCACCGTATCGAGACTCTCCATGAGTCGCAATAGCGCCGGCAGCAGCAAGTAGACATAGTCTTCGACGGCGTCGCTAAACACAATCAGCGCTTGTACGACCTGGGTCTGGAGCGCCGCCATGGCTTGCTTGCGTGCGGCCGTAGCCGTCTTGTCGCGAGCGCTCGTGGTAGAAGTAGTGGCAGCGACTGCAGCAGCTCCCGTGAGGCCACTATCGCCCCCAACGACTGATCCACTCATCACCATGAGTTGGTGGCCGCCAACGCCCACGCTCGATCCGTTGGCGCCGGGTGGTGCAACGACGGCCGCTGCCCCACTACCGTCACTGCTGGTCGCCGCAGTTGCGCCTGGAGCCGCTGACGACGACGACGCCGCCAACACTTCGAAAAACACTTCTGGGTGGGCATGAGGCTGCAGTACGTCCACGATCTTCGGAAGCACCTGAGGGAAATAGAGAGTTCGGAATTCCGTGGGTGCCGCTTGGCTCATCTTCTCGAGCAGTCTGATAATCTGCGGTAAGTGTTGACCCCAGTACCGCAGCGAGAGTAGCAGAATCGCCGGAAAGAAAGGCTTCATATGCGACTGCACGATCCCCACCAGCGTCGTGAGTTGCAGGAACAGTGACTCTCTCAGTCGTGGCTCGCCGCGCGCAAGCACTCGCAAGAACGGAGGCACAATGTACGGCAGGAACGGCACGCACTGGATATGGAGCGACTTGAAGATAAACATAGTGGCCTGGATCACACCATGATGGTGGGCCGACAACGACGGCTCGTTCAAGATCTTGAGCAGTGCCGAGATCGCGACTGTGGGGAAGTACGATTCCGACGCGGGCGAAATGCCGCTTGCATCCAGGGAATCCAGCGTGTCCCCGCTTTCGGGAAGCAGCTTTTCGAAGTAAAACTCGACGGCGTCGCCCTTTGCTGCCACGACACGGCCGCTGACGCTATGTACTGACGCGGTGGCGACGGCTCCTCCTCCACCTGGTGCGGATCCAGCGTCGTTTGCCGTCGTCGTTCGCTTCGTACCAATCGGCGCCGCCGTGAACAATTGCAGTTCAATCTGCTGCTTCTCGTTCAGGATATCGGACCCAGTCTGACTGGTGCTGGAAGACGCTGCCAAGCTATCAAAATCCAGCCCGGGCACGAGCCGACGGATCGCCTCGAGCTCTGTCGCCAACGTGGCACTGGCGGCATCCTCCTCCAACGACTCGGCTCCAGCCTTGGCGGCTTGCTTTGCTTTCTTCTTCTTCTTGTCATCCACAAGATCCTCATCGGCTTCCAGCATCGAGGCTCGTGACAGACACAGCTTGTACTTGTACGGATCCAACGCACCGAGAATACCGATCGTTTTCATGGCCTCGCGTCGCAGCGTCCACGGTGTCGCGGCGCTGTGTTGGAGCATGCTCAACAAAATCTCGAGCAGCTTGGGGAACGCGACGTACGGCCGCACGACGCAGGCCGTGCTCCCAGCCAACTGGCCCATAGTCTGCAGCGCCAGTTGTCGTTTCTCCATGGACGAGTGGTCTTGCAGCGTGTGGAGGATCAATGGAAACAGATATCGCTCGTACCGTGCGACTTGATGCTGCGCAACAAGTGCGAGTTCGCCGAGCGTGACCAGCACTGCCGATGCCAGAGAGGCATTGTTGTTGTGGTTGTAGGTGATGTAGTTGGGCCCCGACGACGAGACCACGACAAGCTTGGGCAGCAGGACGCGCAAGATGCGTACGATATACGGATCGATGAGATGGTGCCCGCCACGTATCAGCAAGCCCAGCAATCGTGTGGCATCTTCTTTCATGCGTCCATCGGTCGCGTTGGCGTGCTCAAGCTCGGTCAAGAGTTGCAGTAGCATGCGCCGCAGCGACGGCATAACAAACGCCGGATTGCGCGGCGTGAGACGCTCGAGCAGCTGCATCGCGCGCTCGCGGATCGCGGCGACCTCGTCGTTGAGCAAAATGAACAAAGCTGCCAAGTGGTCTTCCTGACTGAGCCACAGATCAAACCGCATGTCGAGTGAATCGACGACGCTCTTGCGCACATGGAAATCCAGGTCTGAGCATCCGACCAGCAAAAGCTGGGCCAAAAGCTCATCAATCACGCGACCACTCGGACCTCGCTTGGTCACGTGGCGCCAGCTTGGGGCTTGCTGGGCCTGCAGGTGATACATCGAGCCACTAGATCCGCTGGAGGCCGACGAGGAGGGCAACAGCAACTGGCTGCACGTGACGACGGCTTGCTGACGCACGCGTGGATCACTATGCTTCAGATATAGCGCCACGCAATCCCTTACAAATGGCAGCAAGCAGAAATTGCCACTGAAGTCAAAGCAGCTCAACGTGCGTAGCGACAACAGAATGATCTCACGCTCATCGGCGTTATCCCCCTTGAGCAGATGAAAAGCGTGGTACGTCGAGCTCGAGGATTGCGTAAGATGTCTCTCGTCGTCATACGTCGACGCCGAAGACACGCCCGAGCCGGACGACGGCGACGAAGCCACGCCGACCGTCAGCTTCATGGACAGGAGCAATGCCTGCACGACGCTTGTGCTTCTCGCCGGTGCTGTCGGTGGAGACGCTGTCATCATCGAGCTGGAGCTGCTTGTTTTCTCTATGCCAAAATACGAAGAGTGATCGCCCTCGCCATGGAGGCTGCCATTGCCCAACTCGCCGGGTACAGACGAAAACGGCACGCCGCGAAGCGTCTTGGAGATCTCATTCAAGAGCGTTTCTTGAACATTGGGCACGACACTTGGCACAGCCGCGACAATCTGCGAGAGCGAATCCAAAAGCTCGTCACTGAGTCCACCAAGCATCATGATCTCGAGCAGCTCGCTCAAATGGGGCTCGAATTTCTCGTGAAGCGCCTGGCTCAAATGGGCAACACACGTGAGCGTCTCGACGCAATAGAGTTTGTTAAGCTTGGCGTTCGTGAGCCCGCGGCTTGAACTGCTGCTGCTCGTGGTCGAGAGCTGGTTTTTGGCGAGCGATTCCTTGACGAGCTTGACGATCGCAGGCACATGCGGGAGAATATTTTCACCAATTGCCGACGCCAATTTCCCAAGCGCCAGGAACGCAATGCCCCGCTCGGACGGCGCCGTGTAGCTCACGATGCGCTTCATGAGATGCGTGAGCGACACGTCGAGATAGTGGCGAATAAACGCGTCGGGACAAAAGGCTGCGAGTTGTGGCAAGAGCACACACACGGTCCGCCCAACGAGCTTGTCCTTGGCATCCTTGTAGAGCAACACAGTGTCGCACACTTCACGAAAGCGCGGCAGCATAAAGCCGCCCGTGTTCTGCAATAGCTCGCCAATCACGAGCAGTGATCCGTGGACACATTCCCACGACGCGGCCGTGGGCGGAGATGTTGTGAGCGGCGATCCACTTGGCGGAGATTGCCCCAAGGATCCGCTAGCGAGCCCACCAGGAGCTCCGGTTGGGCGGCTATGGGACGTCGGCAGATTTAATCCTTCAAACACTTGGTCGTACACTTTGCAGTACCACTGCACGCGGTGGCGCGTCTGGCGCTTCGCGATGAGCTCCAGACACGCACGCAACGCCTCGGTCGCGGCCTCTCGAATCTCGACGCGTGGATCTCTGATCGCGCCCCAAATCGACTGGAAAAACGTCGTCAAATTCACGTGGAAAAGCGTCGGTGCACTCTGCGCGAGTTCGCGCAACACAAAGCACGCAGCGAGCCGCCGCTGGCTAAAGAGCGCGTCCTGTCGTCCGCCGCGCGACGTCGGTGCTGCCGATGCATTACCCGAGTTCCCGTTACTGCCGCCGGCGTCACTGCCGCCCGTGGCCGCGCCGCCCTGGAGCCACTCGAACGCGCGCTTGACTTCAAAGTCGACAAACGCTGCGACCAGCGTGCCGCTGACGCCGCCGCCGGCGTTGGTCGCATTGCCGCTCGCCAAGTGGCCGAGCGCAGCGCTGGCCGCGAGCAGCGCCGTTCGCGTCACATTGGGCTGCGCCAAAAAGTTGCGCAGGTAGTTGGCAAAGCGAATAATCTGGTCTTCCTGCGCGAGATCAATGAGCAAATCAATCGCTGCGAGCGCGCCGAGCTGGTCGCTTTCGTGGGAGCTCTGCAAGAGCGCAAACAGCTGCGGCGCGAGCTGCTGGAGCGCCTTGGCGTACCGCTCGGCGCTGAGCTGGCGCGCGAGCGACGCCACAAACGCAAAGAGGTCGCGCGCATGCTGCGCGCGGCGGGACGCGTCCTTGGTCACGAGCCGTTTCACGAGCGACGCGACAATGGTCTCGACGTGCTCGCGGTCCTTGTTGTATTGCATGGCGCTGTGTGTGGGGAGATATAGAGAGACAGAGAGGCAGCCGCCGCCATGCACCGCCGCACGGTTCCCGTTCGCTTTCCCCCTTGGGCCGAGACTTTCCTGTGGTTGGAGACGAGATGAGAAAAGAAGGAACTGGGAAATGATGGAGAAAGAATGGGGATATTCGTTTTGAGAGGTTCGGAGGAGTTTGAAACAGGATGCGGTGTTTTAAACTTATCAAGCCATATCGGTTTGGACAGGAGGAATGGTTAGAGGTGTGCAGGGGGTTGCCGGAGCCACGCGAACTGGAAAGTGTAGTCGACGCCTGGCACAGCCACCCGCTGTGGTTAGCGTCGTCTTTCCCACAGAGTGCCTGTGTGTCTGTGGAGAACGTACCGAATTGGCGAACGCCGTACTGCATCACGAGAATGGACCACATGATGACCTTGGACTGGATGCTGGCCTGGCGGGTGTCGAGCACGAACGCGATCTGGTGGAGCAGTGAGAGCCCGAGCTGCCGCCACAGGATGATCGCAGTAATGACTAGTGATACGAGCTCGAGAAACGCGTAAATGGAGATGGCGGCGATCTGCGAGACGAGCGTCTCGGCTGAGAGGTGCATGAGAAAGTCGTAGAACCGGCGGTTGGGCAGGTTGAACATGATCACCAAGTACATGTCTGGACAACACACACAAAACTCAACGCCAGTCAGCTCTACAGCAGACACACTATGCAGTGGGAGCCAAGGGAAGAACGTACTAAAGAGACACGGGATAATGACCTCGGTGTACTCAACGAGCGCGATGAACTCGGTCACAAAGAAGAGCTTCTGCGCGCGCCGTACGAGGATCCCGCGGTCCTTACTACTCAGCGCTTGCAGTTCGGGCGGGAGCGGGCCACCCGCGAAAGTGCGTAACGATGGGCCAAATAGCGAGCCCGAGTCGACCGCAGACCCGTGCCGTACCTTGCTCTTCTTCATACTGCCGGATGCGAAACTTCTTGACGCGGAACGTACTGAACTATCGCCGACTTTGCGACTGCAGAAGCGACAGCAAACCGACTTCAGTAAGGCTGTAAAGCTTTCGCTCTGTCTGTGGGGATCATTCGGATCCACTGGACGGCCATGGAACGGCTCGTGCTCGGCAATGTCGTTGGCGAGCGAAACAATGTTGGTGGATGACGAGACTTCCGGCTTGCGTGGCAGCATGGGCAAGAGTCGTCGCAGGATCGTGTGGATGTCGCGAAAGGAGAACCACATGTGGACAGCGTCAATGACCATGAGCGCGGCAATTGTATGCGCGCCGGAACTGCCCTGCATCGAGAACGATACAAACAGTGCGTGGAAGACTTCGACGTTGAAGATCACTCCTTCGGATCGCGCCTCGTCCGTGTTGGCGAGCCAACGGCTGATGAAGTTCTTTGCTGCGACTTTGATACACGGCAATATAAAGACAGACGCCGTTTGCTTCCACGCCGAGAGTCTCACAAAGGCGGTATTGTAGAGCGGGTATACGACGGCCAACGCAAACTGGCACACGCAGACAAACTGATGGCGCTTAAGGTCGACCAGTAGCTGCGGCTTCTCGCGGAGCTGCTGGCGTACCTTGAGCAAGAGGAGTCCCACTAGAATGATGAGCCACGGAGTCATGGCAATGTTTGGAGTGAAGGGCATTGGATACGCGATCTTGTCAGCAATCAGAAACCCACCGAACGTGGTGACGATCGAAGAAGGGACCGCGATGGCGACCATGGCGCGTCGTGATAGTTCAAGTGATGGCACGTGCTGACGGAACTGTTCAAGCACGCACATGGAACCGGTTGTTGTCATGAGGAGAAAACGGATCCACACATTGGGACTACTGCGCGCATCGTGGGTCTCGGGGTCTTCGAGCGGAACGATCTCAGAGAGCAGTACAAAGAGAACGCCGGGTACGGGCGTGGCAAAACAGATGAGCAGCGATCGCCACCACGGCGTTCTCTCCACGTATGCGTGGAATGCCTTGATGTGGTCGATCGGATAGTCGCCATGGAGCTCGGCTTGCACGGCGTCCCATATGCGGTGGACGCCTGAGACCCAGGAGCCAAGACGGCCGCGCCGAGCTGGCCGTGCCGAGCCCACGCGGCTCATGACGTGAATGACGATGGCAACAGAGAAATGAGCTGGTGGTGGTCTCTATCTCCCTCATTCCAGCACTCGACAAGAACACCGCAGGTTGTCTGCACGTTCCTGAAAATAGACCACCGCGACTGGATCGTGCTTGCAGAACAGACTTAGGAGTAGAGTACTACTTCAATACGATACAGTTTGTATCGCGTCTGAGCACCGCCCTGATATATAGACATCGACATTTTATATTCTTTAGAATCAAACTTTACAGTCATTCGACTATTGTTTGATTCTTGTATTTATCACATACAAAAGGTAATAAGCAGTGGCCAGGTGCTGAGAGGTGCTACAAACTAGTTGGAAGTTGCACAATAAACCGGTTTTCTACCGGTATTGCGTGGTGATCGTCCAACGTTGCGTAAACGATCGGTTTCTCATGGATCCCTTCATTTCGAGCCCAGTTCGCCTGGTCGGGGAAATCGCCGCTACGAGCTCATCCTCCCACTCCTTCTTCTTCTTCTCACCCCCCTCCTTCGCTCCAGAATGGTGCTCCCACGGCCACGCTACGCCGAAGGCTTCTTCAAGAACCGCCGCGCGCAGCAGCTCTTTTACTCGGCCTTTTTCCCCGAAAATTCGGTGACCGAGGGCGTCGAGGGCGTCGTGCTCTTCATGCACGGCATCAACGAGCACTCGCAACGCTTCACACATGTCTACGAGCGGCTCGTGGCGCACCGCTTTGGCGTAATCGCGCACGACATGGTGAGCCACGGCCGCAGCGAGTGCGACGTGCCGGGGCTCCGTGGCCACAGCGAGAACTTCCACCACATGGTCGACGACACGAACGACTTCCTCACAGTCGCCAAGTATTCCGTGCTCAAGGACTTGCTGCCACCAGTGCAGCAGCACAACGCGGTGGCGCCGCCGCCGCTGTTCTTCATGGGCATCTCGTACGGCTGCCTGGTCGGGCTCCACACGATGCTCTCGGGCGAGCATCCGTTTAGTGGCATGCTCATGGCCGCGCCAGCGCTCGGCGTCGAGCTCACGCTCACGCTGCGGATCCAGAACCTATTTGCCGCGCCCGTGGTCTGGGCATTCCCACACGCGCGCATCGTGCCTGGCGTCAATCTCGACGGTACGTGACGTGGGAGATAGGAAATACTTGCTACGTCTATGGAGGCTTTGCCTAAGATGGTGTGGTGCATATGCCCATAGGGCTCAGCCGCAATGAAGCCTTTGTGCAAGACTACATGAACGACAAGCTCAACATCACCGATCAAATGACGGCGCGCATGGGCGTCAACACGGTCGGTGCCATGGACCAGCTCATGGCCCACGAGGCGCTCACAGACCGCGACAGTGCGTTCTGCAAAATGCCCGTGCTGATTCTGCAGGGCACACAGGACAAGGTCACGAGTCTCCCCGTCGCGCGTACGTTTTACCAGCGCATTGCGAGCTTTGACAAGCAAATGATCGAGTACGACGGGCTCTACCACTGCCTGTTTAATGAGCCTGAGAAAGAGAACGTGCTCGAGGACTCGACGTCGTGGCTCGTGGCTCGCGCGCGCCAGGCGAATGTGTTTGCCGCGGCGCAGCGCGATGCCAAGCCCGTCGTGCAGGTGTCCCCTACCGCCAAGCTGTGAGCACCAAACCACGGGCCTGTTTGTGACATGGGTGGCAGCTGTCTGAGGAGATCTCTTCAAAGATCAAGGTTTGAAAAAAAATGCACTTTTCATATTATCGACACCTAGGCACAGATGCTGTTCTCATGTTCACATGAGGGGAACCGCGTCACGAGCCAATTTGTGATATAGTCGGTGACGGTCTCGCGTTCGGGTTCGTTAAAGAGGCAGTGGTAGAGACCGTCAAACTTCTGGAAGGTCTTGTCTTTCGACGCGACCCGTTGGTAAAATTCATCGGCGAGTGCGACGCTCGTGATCTTGTCTTCCGAGCCTTGTACGAGCAGTAGCGGCATGCGACAGAACGCACTCTCGCCGTCGACAACTCGCGTGTCGTGCTGCACTTTCTCCATGGCTGCGAGCGACTCGGTGGCCATGCGCACAGTGAGCTTGCCCTTGATGACCATGGGGTCGGCCATGTAATCTTGGAGGAATTCGGGATTACGTGACAGGAACGCATAGTTTACCCCTGGTGTGACGCGCGCACGTGGCATGAACCTTGCCACGGGGGCCAGCACGGCACGCTGGAACCGCAGCACGGCTGTCCACTCGACCGACAGCGCTGGCGCGGCAAGTACGACAGCGGCAAATTCATGCTGTTCAGAGAGCACCGTGTGAAGTCCGACCAGCGAGCCATAGGACATACCCATCAACACCAGAGGTGGCACAGGGCCTTGCAACATTTGCGGGAAGACGGACTGCTTGACGAGCTTCACGAACGTGTTGGTATCGTCCACGAAATGCTGGAATTGCTGTGCGTGTGCACGCTCTCCACATTCGTCATCATCGCTGCGGCCGTGGCCAATGAGATCGTACGCGACGACACCAAAGCCGCTTGCACAAAGCACGTCAAAGAGATGCGTGAAGCGACGCGCGTACTCGCCAATGCCATGGAGAAAGACCACGACACCGCGTAGCTGCGTGCCATCGGGGTCTTGCGGCGGGAAGTAGGAGCAGTAGTACAGCCACTGACCGAGCGCGTTCTTGAACTTGCCATCGTGGAACCGCCACTTCTTGTGCTCAGACGCCACTGATGAGTCCGGTGACGTCGTGGATGCACAGTCGGCTGCAGTCGGCTTGACCGGTGCACAGTCGTCTTGAGCCATAATGGATGCCTGCGAATGGATGGAGGAACTCGGCGGTCGAGGGAAAAACTGGAAATGCGGTCCATGGCGGCGGCGTGCTCACAGAGACTCCTCTCAACGTTAGTGGCCGCCACTATGGCGCATCGCTCCTTGTTGAATCAAAAACGTTTCACCGCTGGTCGATATCTCTATCTCAGTTAGCTACAGCTCTTTCATCAAAATTGCACTTATTTACAATCATGAGCAATCAACTGCCGAAGTTGAAGTTGGGCAGACGGGCCATGCGAGCCAGATAATTGGGTGGATGATGTGGACAGACGTCACAGGCGTGACACTGAGACTGGGGAAGCAACTGGATCAGGATCACTCAGTGATATCCATTGTAGAACAATGGACTCGGACTGGACAACCGTAATGTTGTATACAGGGCGTCCTTGTGAATACTTACTTCTCTTGTCTCTTGGATGCGGTGATGGACCTCTGCTCTGTCACAGGAAAATGTTTCTTTTGGCTCGTCCAAGGTGACGCAGACGATGACCCGAAGTGCAGCGTGAGCTCCTAGTCAATGGCTCCGTGACCGAGGTTCTGCTACACTCTTCCTGACTTCGCGTAATATATATCCCGCCCGACGCTGGGTTTGATCGAGTCATTTGTGTGGCATGGTGGACTACAGTGGCACGGCGACTCTTTTTCTGGCCCACATCAAAGGGTTTTACAGTACATCGTGCCCATGTGCTGGAACGGCGCGCGCACTCGCCGTGCGTAGACTGACACCCGAGACTTTTGATGGACGGAATGTCCCTACGTACATGGGTATGTGCGGCGACTGTTTATGTTGAGAGAAACGAAACTCCGCCCTCTCTAACCGCGATCTGAAGAAAGATACGAATGTATATTCGCGGAAATACAGACATGTTCGAGCCACGTCATCCCTTCTTGTTATTCACTACTGTACCCTGACTGACAAGAAGCAGACAGCATAACATCCAGACGCCTCACGCTTTCCTATGGTGCTGCGACCGGCGGGAAGCGCTCGTGGAGCCACTGCTGGATGCTGTCCATGACGCGCTGGCGGGAAAAGTCTTCAAAGAGTACATGGTAAGTGCCGTCAAAGTCGATAAACTGCTTGTCGGTACTCGCAATTCGCTCGTAGAACTTTTTCGCGCCTGGACGATAGCAGACGCGATCGAGCGTACCCATCAGCATCAGCACGGGCGTGCGGCAGAACGTGCTCATGGGATCGTCAAACGCCTTGACCTTCCGCAGCTTGTTCATGTGGTCGCCGAGGGCCTTGCCCATGAGACCCGTGATTTTCGCACGCACCGTGAGCGGGTCGGCGTCATAGTCCTTGGTCACGAGCTCGTCGCGGCAGACCCACCTCTCGTCGACGGCGGGGACGGACCGCACCGTGGGCATGAGCGGCACAAACAAGTTGCCGACGGCCGAGAGTCCGCGTAGCGCGGGCTTCATCGCGACACACGGACCAGCGAGCACGAGTGCATCGATTTGGTGCTGTTCGCTCAGCATCGTGTAGATCGTCACAAGCGTGCCCATGGAGAAACCCATGACAATAAACGGAAGGGACGTGGAGACGTCCACCTTTGGGTAGATCTCGTCCTTGGCAAACGCGATGAAATCGTGCGTGTCGTTCACCATGTGCTCAAACGTCTCCACGTGCCCACGGAGCTTGGCGATGTCCATGTGGGTCTTGCCATGGGATCGCAGGTCGTATGCGACGACGCCGAAGCCCATTTCGGCGAGATCTTCAAACACGTGAAAGTA
>JAADWA010000651.1:0-18026 GCA_023335935.1 Pythium phragmiticola
TGCTACAATGACGTTCTTGGCGACATATTCGTCCGCTTGTGGGCTGTTGATGGAGAGGATCGAGTCGCTCTCTAGCTCTGGCAGCGCGAGGAACTCGGTCATGCGCTGCTCGGCGACCTTGGCCTTGACCACCGACGCGATAATGTGACTCACAAGGTTGAGCGGCTTTTGAACGAGCTGGAACAGCGACACGCTCGTGAAGACGACCGCAGGAGTGAGCTCCTCGTGAAGCACACCGCCGTAAAAGCTGAAGGTCGCAACCGAGATGAAGACCGGCACGCCGCCCGTGACCACCCCGCTGAGTGAGACGTACTTGAGAAACTGCCACAGCGCGACCAGCTCCTTGGCGCGGCTCGCGTCGATCTGCCCCAGAAACTTGTTTTCCCAGGCGTTAAACTTGACGATCGAGATGGACTTGAAGGCCTCAGTCACGACCTTGACACGCGTGTCCTTGGTCTTCATGATGCTCATATAGGCCTCCATGAACCGCGACGAGAGCAAGTGGTTGATGGCAAACGTAATCCCAATGACAGCAAACCCGGCGAGGGACGCAACGCCCAGCAGCCGGTAGAGCAGCACGGACGTCACAATCACTTGAAGCGGGAGAATCCACAGTTGGTGCACGTACAAGGCCGAGTCAAAGATCATTTGCGAGTCGGTCTTGCACAAGTTGGCAATGTCGCCCGTGGACTTGAGCTTGCGCGAGTCGGCGTTGAGCCGAAGCGACTTGGCGTAGATGAGGTTCTTGAGCGTGGTCGTAAACTGGATCGCGATCACCTCGCACTCGAGTCGCGTGTGGGTATCAGCGAGAGCCTGGACCAACTGCGTCCCGAGCAGGCCGATGATCCAGAGCAGAAGATCCAGCATGTCATAGTCGCCCGAGCTGAGCTTGGTGACGACATGGTTCAAAACGACGGGACCGGCAAACGTCGTGGCCGTCACGATGAACTGCGCAAGCCCAGCGAGCGCAAAGGCCCACCCAAACGACTTAAAGAACGCCCGAAGAATCGAGCCCGACTGGTGAAAGTCCCGTGCGAAAGCTGCCGTCAGCACGCCGGCCTCATGGTCGCGACGCAGCGGCCAAACGTCGTGCTCGTCGAGCTGCTTGGCATTGCCGAGCGTGATGAGCGGCGTAACCCAATGGAGAAACGACCGCGAGACCCACGACGCGGTCAATGCAGGGTGCGGAGGAGGAAGAGGAGAGTTGACGTGGTGCGCAGCAGTGCTGGGGGGATCGAAAGTCGCGTAGCTGGCCATGGCACTTAAGACGGTGGAGGAAACTTCGCGAATGAGACGGCTTCATAGGCCTCTTCATCTATGAAGCTGAGCTTTCAAAGAGGGTAGACAAGACGCGGCATGGAGAGAAGATGGCGACTAGTATAAATACGCCTGGATTGAGACCAGCGAGGAGAGAGCGGTCACATGACGTTTCGGTCCGCACCATCAATACTATGACACCTGCCCTCAAGACCTGCCGGGGACGGAATGATGGCGGCGGGAGCAACCATTCTCATTTTGCTGCACTATCGCTGTACAAATGCTGGCGTGTGTGCCGTCTTCGCCACGCTGTCACGCTGTTCGTACTTGTGCTTTGTGTACAACGGCGTAGAAGCGATAGCAGTGCACTGTACCAACACCTGTCCCGTTGGTTGACACGAGGTGTCCATGTCCAACGAAGAAGACCATCAGCATGTGGGCTGACTGGCGCGACAGGCGGTGTTTCCAGGTGAGTGAGACGTTGTGCACCGCATTCCACGGTGGATTAGATTGTGCATGAGCAGAAACAATACAGAATGATGGTAGCAGAGACTTTCTGAGGGGCTCAGTGTAGCCATGTTGTGAAGTAACGTTATGAAGTCGCCCTCTCTTCTCCGTCGGAAAATAGAACTCGGAGATTCAAAGGCACTGAAGAAGTGAACACGCGTGCGAGAGAAATCGGCCGCCGTCTAGAGCCAGCAGCATTGATTCGCCATGGGCAGTCCGCCGGTCGTGCCCGACGACCAGTTCTACCATCTCGATGTCGCGTCGGAAAGCTACGAGACCATTGACGCCATCCGCTCGGGGCTCACGGCGCTTGGCGACGGGCACGGGGACCTCACGCTCGACGCCGCGACCGAGGCCAAGCTCGCGCCCTTCTCGACCATGTTCCAGTTCGAGCGCATCAAGTCGCCCGTGGGCATTGGCCATCTACTGCTGCTGCTGTACGCGCCGCTCGGCATTACGCTCTTGCTCCTGCGCGGCAGCATGCTGTTCCTCCTCGCGCTCACGCTGCCGCGCTGTCTCTCTGAGCAGCAGCTCGATCGCCTCGGGCTTCACCGAGTCGTCACGTGGCTCACAGGCACAGTCGTCGTGCTCGAGGACGCGCACCACTTTAATTCCACGGCCCCGGCCGAGGTGATCGTGGCCAACCACATTAGCGAGTTCGACGCGGTCGCCGTGCGCGCGCTGCTGCCGTCGTATGTACTCGGGTACGACTTTTACAAGAAGATGCTCTTTTTCCGACTGCTCGGCGACAAGTTTGGACTCGTCTACGTGCCGTACGCGTCGCGCAACCAGGGCGGCGCCCACGGCCGCGACACCGTGCGCGACATCATCATGGACAAGCTCGAGAAGCGCGACAAGCCGCTCGTCGTGTTTCCAGAGGTACGATCGACATGACGGGACTAGGCCTTGTGTGAGACGCTGACGGCGCGTGGTGGCACAGGGCGGACTCACGAATGGCAAGAAAGGGCTGCTGCAGTACCACAAGTTTCTTTTCTCGCTGGGCCGGACCATCCAGCCGCTCGCGATCCAGGCCAGCGACGGACCCTTTGTACGTTTTCCTTTATTGCAGAGTGTGGGGACCCCACAAGCCGCTTACATATGATGGACTGTATTGGGCAGCCCGTCAATATCAACGACGAGACCAGTACATTCCTGGCCAATGTGCTCTGGTACCTCTTTGTGCCATGGCACGTCTACAGGATCAAGTGCCTGCCCGTGACACGCGCCGAGCCCGATGAAGACTCGCTCGCGTTTGCGCAGCGCGTCATGGCTTCCACGGCTCACGCACTCGCGCAAGACGCGACACCATTTCTCTACCGCGACAAGATCGCGTATACACGGTATAGAACGCGCCAGATCCAGAAGCAGAAAAAGTAGTAATACTTTTTTGTTAGTCTCCACCACACCACCGTGTCACCCACCGTGGCGGTCGTACGTGCCTGGACCAGGCGCGGGTCCCGTGGCCTGCTGGAGCCGCCGCGCAACGAGTTGGGAGAACTGCTCGGCGTTGCTGCCGAGTGTCGCGCCCGGCGAACGAGGCAGTACGACGGCGTCGCTTTGTTCCGGGTGGAGATCCCACTGCACGCCGTCGTTGGCCCGTGGTGGGTGGACGCCAAAGCGAGACGGGACAGACGAGCCGAAGGGCGCGACAAACTGGTTGAAGAGCCGCTGCCGCGTCTCGCGCGACGCCTGGTGCACCGCGGTCTTTTCGCTATTCGCTATGGACGTGCTGCGAGGCGCGGCAGTCGTGGGTCTCCGTGGCAGACCGTTGGGGCCCATAGCGATCGAGATACGCGGTGACGATGTCGATGATGACGACGGCACGGCGCTCCGGCCGAACGCGGCTTTCGGTGGACGCGGTCGGCGCTTCGCCATGCTACACGACTGCGGCCGCGTCGGCACCGTCGCGAGGTCTTGCTGTTGGGTACTACCCAGTGGCGATGTGGTGGGGAACCGTGGCGACGTGGCACCAAAGCCAGGGGTTTTGCACGGCGACTGCTGTTTCTCGAGCCACGCGGAAACGCCTTTCATTGCCGTGCACGACAGCGGCGGCTGGCGTTCTTTTTCTCGCGTGTCGTCGTTGTCGTGGCTCCGGAAATGCGCCTGCAAGTGGGCGCGCTCGTCGGCGGCGAGTGCCATTACACTGCTACGTCGCTTGCCATGGTATCCGCTGGGGATTTTCTTCGCCATTTCGTCGGCGTTTTGTGCCTGGTCGCCACCGTGCGGGTTGCTCGCATTTGGAGACGGTGGCCCGTGGCGGATGCTCACTTTGTATCGCGTCATGTAATTGTAAAAGGCCGATTCACGGGACGGCACGTCGTGCAGCTGAAGCGGCTCGTGCAGCGAAAAGTGCCACCGCACGGTCTCGTCGAGTCCGTACATGAGCGTCGAGCGGTGGCGCATGAGTCGCCGCGTGGCCGTCCCCACGGAGCAACCCGTCGTCTCGCCGTTGAGCGGCCCGTGGCCCAGCGCCGGCTGCTTCGTGCGAAACAAAAGCACTGAGAAGCGGTCGCTCGCGTCCACGTGGGTGAGCGCGACACGCGGCAGCAACGTCGCGTCGGCACTGCCCCGCACGCGGGACGCGAGCTTCTTTGGCTCACGCAGCTCCAGATAGGAGATCTGCTGGGGCGACACGACGTGCGCAGACTCGTCTCCGGACGATGCGTGCTCTTGCTTGGCGACACCGAGCTGGCCGGCCGTGTTGTCGCCCCACACGAAGAGGCGGGACTGCTCGTCGACCGCCAGGACCGATTTGGCTCGCACAGCGATCGAGCGAACGACAACGCGCGCGTCGGAATCGAGAACGATGCCGCCACTCCCACTGGACGCGGAAGCAACCGACGATGCACCGGCCGCGAGCTGCGCGTCGATCTGGGCCTGCTGGGCCGCACGTGGGTCCACCACGAGCGTTACGCGCTGGGGCGTGGCCGTGGGGGCTACGCGAGATCCCCCCAACCCAAGCTGGCCTTCAAGCCCTCGTCCCCATGCGTACATGACGCCCGTGCGAGAGACCGCGAGTGTATGCGTGGTGCCACACGTGGCCGAGGCCATCGAGAGCCCACGGAAACTCGCCACGTGGCGTGGCAGCCACTCGCTCTCGAACTTTCCGTGGCCCAGCTGGCCGTCGGCGCCGTGGCCCCACGTGTACAGGTCACCAGTCGTGGAGATTGCGGCATTGTGGCACGCGCCAGCGTGGATACTCATGAACGATGGCGTAGCAGACAATGGCGACGAGAGACGGGGCTCGTGGAACTGGGTCAGCAGCATTCCCGTCGCGTAGTCTTTCTCCGAGCCGAGTCCGAGGCGACCGTTCATGCCATCGCCAAAGGCGATCACGTGGTTCTTGGATGTTGTCTGCTTGCTGTAGGTACTCGCCGTGGGCTTGGCGCCAAGTACGAGTGTATGGCGGTCGCCGCAGCTTATGTCCACGAACACCACGACGTCGTTGTCAGCATCAGGCTGTGCGACGGGATCAGATACCGTCGACGATGGCGCTGATGCGGCTCGGGCGAACCCTGGAATCGTCGTGCGCGGCACACGCACGCGTTCACTTGCGGTGCGGGTCTCGAGCTCTCGCCACCGCATCGTCACTGCCACGGGCGACGCCTGCACGTTCTGATTACCCGTCCCCAGCCGCCCGTACGATCCGCAACCAAACATGAACAGCGCACCACTCTCGAGCAAGAAGCCGCCGTGAGAAGAGCCACAGGATATCCGCGTAATGCGATTTTCGATGGGGAAGAGAATGGGTCTGGGGAATGCCACGCCCAATGCGTACGTGTGGCCCTGCGCGAGCTGGCCATAGGTGTTGCTGCCCAATGAGTACACGCGGCCATTCTCGGTGAGCAAACAGAGCCAATCGAGACCGCAGCTGATCTGCCGCACAGCGCTGTCCAGCTGCAGGGGGATCTCTTTGATGGCGATGTCCGACGCGCAGGACGCAACATGCTGCAGCGAGCCCAAGAGACAGAGCGTGTACGTGAAGGTCTCCTCTGGCTTGGTGGTGAGGTGGTTGAGCCCGCTGATCGCTGTGGGTCTGCGCGAAGCGGACGAGGCAGAAAATGGAGGCGGTTCATGGGGATCCATGGGGCGTGGACCATTGGAGTGAGTATATAGAGGAAGCAGCACTCTTGAAGGGAGGCGGGCGAGACTATTTTTGGGGAGTGCGCAGTCAAATGCAGACGGTTTTAGAAGAGCATTTAGTAGCCATCTCATTTGGTATCAGATACCTTCGCACCACATGGGACGGTTTTAAAGGAACATGAAGCCATCGTCCGGAGTACCTTCGCGACACCTCGCTGTCTTGTCTATATATCTTGCGTCAGTACAAAACAACAAAGCACATGATCATCCGCGCCGTCAGCAGCAGCGACGAGGAGGAAGAGGATGCAGTCGCGCACTCTGTTTTCTCTCCCACTTCGGTATCTCCACCCGTAGCTTCACCCAGTCTATCGACGTCCACGGCCGTCAAGCTCGCGTGGCTCGGCGCGTCGCTCGCGCTGATCGCACTGCTGCTGCTCGACCTTGCGGCGCTGCTCAACCAGCTCCTCCCGGCTCCCAACGCCGTCGAGCAACCGCCCCGCAGCGATCCATTTACGGTGGTCGCCTGGATACTGCTGCTCTGGCGTGAGCGTGGCGTCTCATCGTCATTCCAGCCGGCGACCGTGCTTAATAATCTACTGGGCCAGCTCTTTGTGTCCGCGTGGATCTTTGCGCGCGAGACGGCGCTTGCCCCACAACGCCAGAGAAGCACATCCAGACGACGCCACGGATCCATTGATCTACTCGCCTGGATACTGGGAAGCCTGCCGTGGGTACTCGTGGTCGCCGTGCTTTGCCTTGGCCATCTCGCATCATGCGGCTACGTCTTGTTCGCGCTCTTTGAGAGCCACGGCGTACGGACCAAGTTTTGGCTCGGGCGGTCCAGCACTGGGAGCCGCACGGCGCCTCGCGTGTGAACAAAAAGCTCTTGAATCTCAGTGGGAAGGTACGGGGGTGAGGGCATTGCTGTTGCCACCGCCTTCGACGTCAAAGATCTGGTCGAGAATGTCCTTGATCGAGTTGAGCTGCATGCCCTCAGCCCGTTTCCAGTGCTTGTAGTTTTGGTGGGCCTGGTCCAAGATCTGCTTAAACTCGGCGCGGAAAATCACTTCGGCTACGACCTCGAAAAAGGGCAAAATGATAAACTCGAAAAAGCCCACTTGGTTCTTGGCGCTGTTCTCGTTGTTGCGGTTCATGAAGGGCGAAATGTCCATGCCGAGCATTTGCTCGTCGTCGCCCTGGAGGAAAAACTCTTCAATGATCATGTCGGACCACTTGGCGTGGAGCTTGGTGGCCTTGGACGAGTGGCCCAAGTCGGCGCACTTGATGACAATCTTCATGACCATCATGGGCGAGTGGATCACGTCCGAGGTCTCTTGCGAGATCAGCGCCGTCTTGAGACTGCCAACGAGTTGCAGGTGGACGCTCAGGTCAGTCGACAGTACCATTTCTATAATGGCCTTCCGCACGTCCGAGAATTGCGCCGGCGCCATGCCGCTGAAGATGTTAAAGAGCGGGTCCTTGGCCATGAAAAACGCCTCGGCCAAGTGCATGCGCTCGAGCACGGATGAGTCGCTGTACTCGATCGTGAGATCGCTGCCGCTCTTGATCATAAAGTTGTTGGTCTTGCCCGGGTGGCGGAAATCGTGGATCGCTGCGGCGATCGTCGCGGCAAAGATCTCTTGATATGTGAGCAGGTCTTGAATGTAGCCATTGTCGAGCACCGAAATAAGATACTCGACCGAGCTCACGACGTCGGCGGCGTGGCAGTTATTGTGCTGTCCACGAAGAGAGTCAGGTCCAGTACGTCCCCAGCATTAGGAAACCACTGCGTGGACGTACGTAGGGGTTGCGGTGGTAGCCAATGTCGAGAAACGAGAGAAAGTTGGCCAGCAGGTTCTTGTTGAGCGTGCAGAGCTCAAAGAGATTGTGCTGCTCAAAGACAATGTACGTAATATACGTGATCGGCTTGTTGTTGGAGATCTCGGCGACCCTACCGCACCACCGCACGCTGTCAGAGACCTTATACGCACTACAGACCCCACCGAAACAAAACACGTACACAAACGTGTCGACGCTCCATCCGTCACGGTCCATCATGGTCGCGACAGCGTTCAGCGAGTCCTCGGACGGCAGAAGCACCTCGGGGTGGAGCCTCGCCTCCACGAATCGCTGTGGAACAGTCACAGATAGCTGTGGCGTCCCCGGCACTCCGCCTTTGTTCTGGCTAATGTAGCTCGCCGATGCGCGGCGGTTCCGAGTGTACGACTTGTTGGCGAGCACGGTCGCAGCCCAGCTCTTGGTATCTCCATCCAAGTCACCTTCCTTTTTCTGCTTGAGCTGCTCGTGAATGTCGGGCGCAAACAAATTGTGGCCCTTTTTCGAGAGCAGCGTGACGATGCCGTCGAGGTTTTCGCGGAGCTCGGGCGACAGTGACGCCGAGCGCTGGAGGCTCTTGAGGTCCGTGAGCACCTTGGTCATGGGCGAGTCAAAGTCGAGTGGTCCACCGGTCGCCGAGTGGCTGCGTTCCTCGAGGATTTTCTTGAGCGACTTGTTTTCGTTGATGATAATGTCGCGCTGCATCTGCGACGCGCGCGCGTGGTCCTCGACCGTCTTGGCGTGAAGGAAATTGAGGCGCAGGAACCGATCAGTTTGCCGCACGCGAAACACGGTCACGGCCGTGACGCCCACTAGGCAAAAGATGAGGAAAAACTTGTTGAGAATGTAAAAAACGGACCGCGTCGGCGGGTACATGAGTGACACAAGCAGCGTGTAGCCAATGTTGACGAAGAACGCCGCGACGATATAGTGGAACGGATCGAGCTTGAACATGGGCGCGATCACGAGCACAATGAGCGGTCGTAGCAGGCTCATATTGAGGTGCGCGATCGGCAGGATCACAGTCTCGAGGTACTGTACGAGCAGGGCGCGGCCCGTGCCCTGGAAGTTCTCAAAGTCCCACCACGCCGTGTCGCTGCCGAGATGGATGATGCGCGACGAGTTCAAGCTCATGCTCGCGGGCGCCTCGACGGTGATCTGGTTGAGCAGACTGTCGAGGTCTTTCATAAGGAAGCGTCGATAGTCACGGACGCTGGAGACCGCGCCACCGAGAAGCAGCACGGACGCAAAGCACGTGACGATCGCACAGAGAAACGCCTGTTCGTACCCACGGAACCGTTGCGCGCGACAGCAGACCACGAGCAGCGGCACGGGCACGAACACGAGCGCCGAGATAATGAGATATAGCTTTCCCACGAACCGTTCTTCTGGATCGGGCGCGAACAGCGAAAAGGCGCTCTGCATTGAGACCACGAGCCAGAGCAGCCACGAGATCATGCTCGCATAGCACGCCGGATTGATGGCCGTGGCCGTGTAGAAGGCCGTGTACTCGAGCTCGGTCGCGGGCGCGAGGCAGAACGCGTTGGTGAAATAGTGGAAGCCGTACTTTTCTTCCATGTGCCGTTGCAGCTTGTGCGACTCGTACCGATCGGCGGCCGAGCGCGGGAAAATGAGCGACGCGAGCGGCACCCCGAGCGACGAGCGGCGCCCGCTCGGCACCGCTTGGTACCCAGCGCCGAGCTCAAGCCGTCGATCCGATGGAGCCGCGATCATGCTGTTCCTGTAAGGAGAGTATCAGATCAACAAGTGCGCGGGGCCAATGCATCGGCGCAGTGGCCGGGAGCATTGTCCGTTGCCTTTTTCGTTTCGCAAATGCGACGGAGCTCTTCATAGTGCCTTATCCCCCGTTCGAATGACACAGGCGAAAGGACACTATTTCTCAATGTCACTAAACCGAAATGTCCCGTTTCTTCCCGCATGTTGAACTGGGAGCTGTATTCGTCCAGAGGCTTCGAAAAAACCGGTAATCGATCGGTATTGTGACAGTATCCTGAGACATCCAAACAGAAAAAACGCTGGAAAAAGGGGCCTCCAAGCGAGCCGTCAAAACCAACGGGGAGCTAAAGCAGCATCTCCGTGTGTGTCCCTCTCTCTTCTGTCTCTCTCTCTCTTTGTATACGGACGCCATGGAGGTCGAGTGCAAGACGCTCTGGATGGGCGACATCCAGCCGCACTGGGATGAGGCCTTTGTCGGCGCGCTCTTTGCCGGCTGCAGTACGTAATCCCGTTCTTGCATGGATGGAAGAGGTCGGAAGATGGTGACTGAGACTGTGGCGCTTCCTCTCTCCCTCTCTCTCTCTCTCTCTCTTGCTCTTATGAATAGGCGAGCAGCCCGTGGTCAAGTTGATCCGCGACAAGGTCACGGGGTACCCGTCGGGCTACGGCTTTCTCGAGTTCCCGACCACGCAGGGCGCGCAGTACGTGCTCGAGAGCTTTAACGGCCAGATCGTGCGTACGTACCCACTCCAAACAATACGACCAGCTACGAGACGGAGAGTGGAATGCTGTGGACTAATGGACGACGTATGTATGGTGCTGGATAGCCAATACGGTGCACCGCTTCCGCATGAATTGGGGCGCCGGCGGGCGCCGCATCGAGTCGTCGGAAGACCACTCGATTTTTGTGGGGGACTTGGCGCCCGACGTCACGGACGAGCAGCTCATGAGCACGTTTGCGACCCGCTTTGCGAGTGTGCGCAATGCCAAGGTACACTGTGATTCCAGCACTCTCCAACATCTCTGTCTCGGTGGAGAAAGAATGGACCTTCTCATTCTTTCTATGGAATTGTATGGGTTGATAGGTCGTGACAGATCCGCTCACGCGCATGTCCAAGGGCTTTGGCTTTGTGCGGTTTGGCAGCAAGGAAGAAGCCGACCAGGCGCTGCAGACCATGAACGGCGTCTACTGCTCGTCCCGACCGATGCGCGTGAGTGTCGCGACCGAGCGCAACTCGAACCGCGCACCGCGAATGGATTTTGGCGGCGGAGGTGACCCGCAGTCAGAAGCGGCCAACACGACAGTGTTTATCGGTGGCCTGGATGCGACCACGATGGAGGACGAACTGCGTGCGCGGTTTTCGCTGTTTGGAGAGGTGTGTTTTTGTGTCCGATATAACTTGAAGTTGGGTTTGGCCTCACGATCTTATTCCATGGGATCAATTAGATCACGTCGGTCAAGATCCCACCGGGCCGTGGCTGTGGGTTTGTGCATTTCATGGCAAAGGAAGCGGCCGAGATGGCGATCGCCCAGATGAATGGCGCGCAGATTGGCGGCGCCAAGATCCGCTGTGCGTGGGGCCGCTCGGCGGCCGTGCGCGCGGGTGGCGCTGCCGGTGGTGGCTATTACCAGCAGCAGCAGCAGTACGGCGGTGGCCAGTACGCGCAGCAAGCGTACGCGCAGGGTTACTATGGCGCGTACAATGGCGCGTACTACTCGCAGTATCAGCAGGGCGGGTACGCTGCCGGGTACGCAGCAGCGGGGTACGGTGCCGCGGGGTACGACCAGCAAGCTGCCGGTCAGCAAGCCCACCAGGGCCACGGCGTGCAGCAAGGGTATGCTGCTGGTGGACAGCAGGGGTATTATGGGGTGGCGCAGGGCCACCACGGCCATGGCCACGGCCGTCGTGGCCATTTCCACGAGCAACCGCCGCGTGACTTTACTCGCCCCGACGATGTAGAGGGCATGAACCGTCGCTATGCGTCGCAGCGTGCCTACCAGGTACAGTGGAGCAATGGGAGTTCAGTCTGCTGTGATACAGGCTAACGAAGTGATGTATTGGTGGATCTACAGCACATGGCGCCGGTTCCAAACGCGTCGTATACACCCATGTCTTCGGACGTGACGAGCGGCACGGCGATGGCGACGCAGTAAATGAGTGAGGAGACGGACGAACGCGAGACGGCAAAGAAAACACACCGGAAATGGAGAAGAGGTACGGCGTCAGGCAGGCACGCGTTCCCGATTTTGGGCGGACAATGCTTCTTCGTTTTCACGGGGTGAGAAAAAAAAAAAAACAGGCAGGGATTTTTTGGCGAGGCAAGGAACGGGAACGAGTATGCGTGCTTTGGGGCTAATAATTATTTGCACGAGAAGGAACTGCACTCTCGACCACATCATTCGTTATTGGCTTTTCAATCGTTGTTTGCCTACTTCATGATGACGTCGCCATTGTCGGTCTCTTTCGCTTCCTGCGCCGAGAGCGCCTTGCGGCAGTCGGCCAGCGCCGTGCGGATCTGCTTGAGCTGGTCTTTCTTGGTCTGAAGCTGCGTCGTGAGCGTCTCCTGGTGCAGCAAGAGCTCGGCGTGGTTGCCCTCGAGCCGCTGGATCTCCGCGGCCGCGTCCATCTTGTTCTTTTGGTGTTGGGAGCTCTGAAGGGACCAGTTACCGGTTGTACACCGATTGAATACCGGTATCATCTAATGTTGAAGCTCGGCGAGCCAAACGTCATGCGCGACAAGACTGATGGCTCATTCGCCCAGTGCTCAATGCTTCGCTATGAACGGCAGTTGGGGAGCGGGAGAAAGACGGCTCTTGCGACGCTGCGGACAACGGTGGGTTCGTACGCACCACGACCCACATACGCGGATTTGCGGACCAAGCCACACACTTCTTCTTCGCCCTAATGGCGTCGTCTACGCGACCGAGTTCCAGCGCCAGCATGACGCAAAAGGGCAAGTTTGTGTTCCCCAACCTGCCGTACATGTACAATGCGCTCGAGCCATTTATCGACGAGCTCACGATGATGCTCCACCACACCAAGCACCACCAAGTGTACGTGCACAAGCTCAACGAGTTTCTCGAGACGGAACAGAACGGCGAGCTGCAGGGCAAGGACATTGTCGACGTCATACGCAACGCCAAGGCGGAAGGGATCCGCAACAATGGCGGCGGCCACTACAACCACTCGCTCTTTTGGACGTGGCTTGCGACGCCCGGCACGGCCAGCACCGAGCCGTACGGCAACCTCAAGACACGCATTGAGCAAGACTTTGGCTCGCTCGACGAGATGAAGCGCCAGTTTAACGTGACCGCAGCCACGCGCTTTGGCTCTGGCTGGGCGTGGCTCGGTGTCCACGTCGACGGCAAGCTCGGAGTCACGTCGACGCCCAACCAGGACAACCCACTCATGCCCCACGTCGACGAACCCATGATCCCGATCCTGGGCTTGGATGTGTGGGAGCACGCGTACTTTCTCAAGTACCAGAACCGCCGCCCCGAGTACATCCGCGGGTTCTGGAACTGCGTGAACTGGGACCAAGTCGTCCACTGCTACGACGACTTTGCGGCCAAGCAAAAGCCCGTGCCGCTCGAGATGGAGAACCTCCCGGCGCCGTGAGCAAGGAGACACGCTCCATGCTGGTCGAACCAGCGCTTTGGGTCGGTTTGACACGCCACAGCCTTTCTTGGGTTTGCATTCGTTTAGTTTTCTAAATTTTAAAAAGCAGAAACATGCCGATTTGAAGTTGTTTTGCTCCTGGCCGATGACCAAGCCCGCAACGACGACGTCACGCACGGGACGTGGGGAAAGCGAGCAGACTCCGTCCCATGGGAGAAGATCATAGTCGTGTGGTTGGTGTTGGGAGGCGACGGTCATCGCCCCGACTGCCCGTTTGCCCGTTGAAAACCAAAAGTGTCTCTTCACGTTTCTCTCCCTTGGTCTCCCTGCTACTCGGTTTGGCTCGACCACCATTTGGCCATCGACCCCGTGGCCTCCAAGTCTTCTTTCCCCCCTCGCCTCGTGGTTGCTCCCCTCCCCTTCCGGCCGTCATGGTGTTCAAACTGCCGATGCTCAAGTATGAGTACAACGCGCTTGAGCCGTACGTCGACACGCTCACCATGAGCATCCACCACTCGCTCGAGCACGAAGTCTACGTGCAGTACACGAACGAGTACGTGGAAAAGTACCAGCACGGGGAGCTTAAGGGCAAGTCAATTGTCGAGGTCGTCCAGAATGCGCGCGCTAAGCAGATCAAGAACAATGCCGGCGGCCACTACAACCACTCGCTCTTCTGGACGCTCATGTGCTCGCCCGGGTCGGCAGCCTCGGGACCGTCCGGGAAGCTCAAAGCCAAGATTGAAGATGCCTTTGGCTCGGTCGACCGCATGAAGGAACAGTTTGCCAAGGTCGCGGCCGCGCGGTTTGGCTCGGGCTGGGCCTGGCTTGGCGTCAAGAGCAATGGTGAATTGGCCATCGCGTCCACCATGAACCAGGACAACCCGCTCATGCCCAATGCACAAGACCCGATGATCCCGATCCTGGGGCTGGACGTGTGGGAACACGCGTACTACCTCAAGTACCATAACCGCCGTGCCGAGTACATTGGCGCGTTCTGGAACGTGACCAACTGGGACCAGGTCGTCGAATACTACGACGAGTTTGCGTCCAAGCAACAGCCCATCCCGATCCCCGGCAACTGAGTCCTACTTGAAGTCCTCTCGTGGCGATGAGCAGCTTGGTAGAAGGATCGTAGTTGTTGGAGAGGGTCTTTATTGGTGTTTTCTCTCTCGCTTTCTTAACGTTACACTCACAAAACATGGCAACTAAACACACACAGAAAAGAGAGCTCTCGGCATTCTCCCAATGGAACGCTGGGCTGGAGTCCTTCTCGTGTCGGTGCAGTTGCCTCATAATGAATGACTACATTACACAAAGGCCGGCTTGGAGGTTTTTGCAAACGACTGCAAGTACGACAGATCGATCGTCGGTGTCGCAGCGGCGACTGGAGGTGTCGTCAGATAGACGAGTGGAGGGGCCGCAGCCTTTGGCTCGGGCTGTGAGACGACTGCCGGACTGCTGGGTACCTTGGGAAGTCCGGGCGATTTCGAGCGGGAGCGTGCGGTCGGGTCTGCTGCTGTCGACTTGGGGGAGGCGCGTGCCTCGTGGGGGCCGCGAGGCACATGGACCTTTTCAGGAGACACTGATGCCTTGCGGTCCACGCCACGCGTTGATCTGGTGTCCGGAGATGACGATCCCTTGCGTCCCCTGATGTAGGCGGCTGTCCGGTGGTTGCTCGTACCTCCACTCGGGGTGCGCTGCAGCACTGGCGGGCCGGCTCGGCCAACCGGGTTGGTTTGGCTGGGATCCTTTCGTTCGCGGCTGTGGTCCTTGCGTTCGTCTTCGCCTCGGCTCGAGAGCTCTCGTGGACGCCAGACGTGGCATTCCCGACTCGTCTCGTCTTCAGTAGTCGATGGTGTGCCGGCGTTGAGCTGCTGGAGCCGACGCATCGTCGAGCCGAGATCATTTTGCTCGATCTCGTCACTCGGCGAGTACAGCTCCACCTTGGGCAGCTCCATCTTTCGGTTCGATAAATCCTCGACCGCCAATTTCGAATACGCGCGATTGCGGATCTCGTCGGCGTCACCACGGCTGGTCTGGTGCTGGAACTGGCGCTGCCGCAGTCGCTCTCGTTCCTTTTCCTTCTCGCGCGATCGCTCCGACTTGTAGTGTTCCTGTGCTCGCCACAGTTCGTTAATGGACATTTGGCTGTCCAGCACATCCAGGTCGTCCGCGCTACTGCCACCGTCGACACTACTGGCACAGTCATCTTCCACACTCGTGGCAAAGCTGCAGTCGGCGCAGATGCGGTTCCGCAGCTCCAGTGTGTCCGTGTCAATGTACGTCATGGTCGCACAGCTCTTACAGATCATCTCTTGGCACTTGCGGCACTTGAAGCTCCGCGTCCAGCGTGACACTTTGTCCATGCATCCTTTGCACATACGCTTGGCATCCCTTGCAGTGTTTCCCGGCGCCTTGGGCTGCTCGGTTTCGTCGGTCGACGTTGTGCTGTGTTTGTACGGGCCTCCAGTAACGTCACCGCTGCCGGCCGTGCTGCCATTATCGGTACTGCCGCCCTGTCGCACGCGGCGCTTGACCTTGAGGACATGGGACAGCGTCATGGCATTCTTCTGGCGTGCGTTCAGCACGGACCGTGTGATCCACGCCGGCGCGTGCTTTTTCAGGTCGGCGTGGATGAGTGTGATGAGCTCGAGCGTCCCCAGCTTCGCCGTCTCGCGCACGACCATGCCCATGACAAAAAGCTGTGCGCGCAGCGGACCGTTCGCCTGTTGGACCGGTGGACACACGCGGTGCACGATCGACTTGGTGCACCGCGCCCAGCCGCGGTGACCCGTCTTCTTGTCGACAAATTCGTCCATGACTTCGAGGTACAGAAAGTCGCGGTCGCTCACGAGACTCGAGATGCTGGCCCACCGCGAGTACCGCAGACCGACGCAGCGCAGCGGGTTCTCCGCGGTCGGCGATTCGAGCTCATAGAGCCGCTTCGACTCGGGAAAGTCGAGCACGAAGTGGCTGTCGCTCGCCGTGTAAAGCTCGGCAACGTCGTCGAGCGTGCCCGAGATGGTCGTGGTCGTGCACATCATGATCGTGCCCGTGGTCTTGCCGCTCACGCCCCCGAGCGTCGTCGCGTGCGGGTCGCTGCCGCCACGGGCAATGCGGATCGCTGTGAAGAGCTGAGCGTAGGCCTCGTAGGCCTCTTCGAGCATGGTGTTGCGCTCGCTGCGGCTCAGCGGTGGCGCCGGGTCCGCGTACGGGAGCGGATTCTGGCTACGTGCCATGGTTAGGTGTCTGTGTTAAGTACTCTGGCTTCTGGATTCGCGCTGGGGCAGGAGATTCGTTGGGAAAACACCAACGTTTGGAAGTGTCAGTCGCACAGGACGGACTCGCGTGGAGGCTTAGATAATGCGCTTCTCCAGCCACGACGTGGGGATAACCCTTCTGGACTCAGGTCTTGGGGTGCGATGCGTAAATGACCTGATTAGCAGTCAGCTTCGCGGTATCCGGTTCACTGGGCAGACCGCCCAGTCAACGCCATTTCCCACCCATGGTCTCCAGTCCCGACAAAACCGGGCCCCCCGAATGGATAGCCCGCGGGAATTGCGAAGATGCCACTGTGGGTGACGCAGAAACATGTGGACACGCCTGCAAGCTTCAAACTTCCGGTTGAGGTCAACCGGCCGCCGCGAGGGTGGCAGCAGCACTGGTGCTGTACCTACAGCACCCGTGGTGGCACTTGCGGTAGCCACATTCCGGATTGTCGTACTGTATCCTACATTCGTCAGCACCAGAGCAAGATGAGAAGCCAGCTCACTACGCTGTGTAGTGGAATGTTGCACGAGTATCCCACGTAGCTTTTTGTTCCAGGACTCGGGGACTCTCCGTTCTCAAGCCCAAGGAGTCCTCTTGCCGCTTGTGTCATTCTGGTCAACTCGATGCGCATAATATGCTCCAAGCCGATGTGGCAATATTATGGTCTATGGTCACGCCGGCTGGGACCACATGATCTGTACTGTATTTTAACTGTATACCATTCATGATGAACAGTTCGATAGTGGATGAACTTCGAATTGTATCTATCAGGCTGGATGAACAAAATGATTTCCAAGGCCCTGATCGCATTGCTCGCCTGGTAAGAATATTCCGTGTGTAATGGAGTCGGCCAGCACGTGCCCTTTTGGCGTGCCTGCACTTGCTATAATTTGATAATTTATTATACTTGCAGCAGCGGTTTTCCGGTGTGCATGACTGTAATTCTAAAAGGCCCATGCCTTATGGATGGGAGCTCCTTATTGCGCCATCCATAACAGACCTACCAATGCAGCAGGATCACCCTGCAGAAACAATGCCCATGGCGCTTGCGTGAGAGTCCGACATTGGACACCATTCGGAATGTCGAATGTCGAATGTCGAAGAGTCGTGTGAGTCACGACTGTTCAGTCACTGAGTGATTGATGAGCAGTCCACATTCGCTGACCAGTATCTGTTTTCACAATAATACTTACTAATTTATGTACAAAGTTTAGCCGATGATGATATATACAATGGAGAACCATCTCTGAAAGATTATGTGAAAAGGAGAGAGGCCTCGACTTCATGACGATAGGACATAGACCGAACGCAGAGGCAGCATATGTGCAGAGCCTTTCGAGAATCTCACTGATCCATTCCACTGGCCTGCCAAGAACTCCCCGGTCCAAAATGAGGTTTGTTGTGGATCTCTATTGTTACCCCAGTGGCGGTTCATGCACATGGATATCAATAAAGCGAGCTTGGGCTACAATAGAGATTCAACGGCTGAATCGCGTCCTGTATTCTCCCCCGAGGGTATGGGGCTTGAGCAATCTGACAGCTCGCCTCAACATTTTCCCATGTATGCATGCCTGATACACAAAACCTATGCTAACCTGTTTCTCAGGGTCACGGCTGTCACACAACGATCGTGATGCCCGTTCACAGAAGTTGTTCGCGTGCAATGTAAGCGAAGAGATCCTCATTCTAAGAAGAACTCACATGTATCCAGACGAA
>JAADWA010000652.1:0-17993 GCA_023335935.1 Pythium phragmiticola
AACTCGGGTGGTCCCGGGTACGCGATGAATAGATTGTACCTCGACAAGTTTGTCGGGTCGATGGACGACCGCACGTGTCTCTCGGCCGAATGGGCCCAGAGGCAGCCCGAGGACACGGCGACGGCGTACTGTATGATGTGGTACGACGTCGTGCCGTGGGATACACGGGATCTCCACGGTCGCCCGAGATGGCATGCGGACGATCCCAACGGAGTGTACAGTATCACCCCTGAATACGCAGGTGGCTGGTGGTTTGACTACCATCAAGGTGTCGGGGGTATGAAGTGGGGTGAGGACTGCTGTGCACCAGATTCCATCGGGTTCCACTACATCAAGGGCAAAGCGATGTATCACATGGAACGCAAGCTCTACTTTTGCCGCGAAGGAGACGACGTACCGGATATTGACACATTTAACAGGAAGTATGGATTGGCGATTTCCAGGAGCATTGTCAAGCCGCCGGTATGAGCAAAGCCATCGAAATAAATGAAGCTCCTCAACCGACCGTGTGTCTACGAGCTTCACTCCAGTCTTTACTGTAGCTTCATAGGTTCCTCCTGGAGTCCTTTGCAAGGATGCGTAGCCATTTTTGGAGAGGAATCAGCTGGATGTGCATCAGAAATGTTCTGATACACTGCTGGAATCAGTGTAAGAAGCCAGGAGCTGTCCACATGGTTTTGAGTCCACTTTGGTCAAGCCCACGTCACTTGAGTCCCCCCTCCATTGCTCCTCGCCATGCACGCGTCCCTCCGACCGCGTGCGCCGTTCAGGCGCCCCGGCTCCTTACCGAAATTGCCGTTGTCGCTGCTGCTCGTGATCGTGCTTGCGGCAATCATTTCTGTCGTGACGCTCGCATTGCGGTGGCCGCGGCTCTTCCCGGCAGACCAAAAAGCACAACATGCCAGCGCCGGGGCCGAGCAGTCAGATCCGGTCGAATACAAGCGCGCTCTGTGTGAAAAGGATATGCTCAAGTCACGGGAGGCGTTGCAGCTCTTGCGACTGACGCCCGAGACGATTAGTGCACGGAACCGCCGGCGACGACTTTCGCCACACCGGTATCCGCGAGTGTTTTGCTTCGTGAACACGATCTCGGTCAACAAGGACCGCGCCCAGGCAGTTGCTAACACGTGGGGCCAGCGCTGCGACAAGCTCGTGTTCTTCAGCAACGTGACCGACACGATCTACGTCGGCAAGGACACGGCGCGGGAGCAGGCGTTTGACGTTGTCTTTATTGACGTCATAGCCGACCACGACCATTTGTGGCAAAAGCACAAGGCGAGTTTGCAGTACGTGTACGAACACTACCGCCACGATTACGATTGGTTCTACAAGGCTGATGATGATGCCTACGTGGTTGTCGAGAACCTACGCGACTACCTCGCTCGACCCGAGATAGTCATGAACTATCAGCGGCAGCCCATGCAAATGGGCCACCGGTTCAACCTCACTGCCGAGCTCGTTGACTATTACGTGGTCGATACGGAGCTCAAATCCAAGTGGAACCAGCGATTCGACCGATGGGTGTTCAACTCTGGAGGCCCAGGGTACGTGATGAATCGACTCTACCTCGACAAGATCATTTCGATCCTGCCGGACAAGTCGTGTCTGTCGGACGACATGAGCGAGATGCTTCCGGACGATGCGTCGATCTCGTACTGCATGATGTGGTACGGCGTGTTCCCGTGGGACACGAGGGATTCCATGGGCCGCGAACGGTGGCACGCCGACAACCCCAAGGGCGTCTACCATGCACGGTATAACGAGAAAGACCCCGAGTACTGGTACAACCAGTACCACCGCAATATTGGTGGCGTCAGAAACGGAGACGATTGCTGCGCGCCCGACTCGATCGGGTTCCACTACGTCAAGCCCCAGCTCATGTACCACATGGAGCGCGTGCTCTACTTTTGCCGCGCCGGGCCGGAGGTCGTGGACATGGTCAAGTTCAACGACAAGTACGGGCTCGCCGTCAGCAACGACATCATGGTCTTTGACCCGCCCAAGTGGGAACCCATCGACGATGAGCTCTAGAGTTTCAATGCCATCAGTCCACGAATCGTCTCCATTTCACCAGTACCTACCAAACCTAACCGTCAATTGATACCGTACTTAGTTTCTGAGTCCCCTAAGTTCGGTTGCGTGCATTCCTGGTCATTGCGCGTTCTCCACGGTGCCATGGTGAGCTGGGGCGAGATCCTGTTCACGGTGACGGCCGCGAGCTACCTGCTTGGGCGGCGCGAGTTGCCCAAGATCGGCCGCTTCGTCGGTCTCTATTCGGGGCGGTCGGTCGGCGCGATCATCCGCGCGAAAAAAGAGTTTTTCGACGCTACAAAAGACCACGAGATTGTTCGGGTACGTCTGCGTCTGACCGGATTCACGGGTGGGAGAAGAAGCTCACTGAGGCTTCGATGTGTACTGCAGCTCCAACGCGAGTTCCAGAAGGGACTGGCAGAGCTCAACGAGATCCGTTCGGAGCTGACAAGTGTCGGCAGCATGGCGCGTCCGCACCAACCGACGGCAATGGCACCCGTCGGCACAGCGCCTCCCGTTAGTGCGGCCGCGTATACTGGATCGACAGCACACTATCAGGCATCTAGTGCTGCAGGTAGGATCTCCGGGATTCGAGAGGTTCATGATCGGTAGGAAGGCTGACAAACGGGGATGCAATGGATGTGTTCAGGAGGTTCGCCCATGCCGACGGCTGCCACAGCCATCCGACCTAGTGTAGATGTCGCGGCCATATCGGAGAGTAGTGAGCAGCGCAACGAAGTCGCGCGGCTTGCGCTTGCCGAGTTAAAGTTGGCGGAGCGAGGGACGTACGCGACCCGCATCGAGAGTCTTGAAGGTGGTGCCGACTATGTCGCTGCGAGCATCGTGGACAGCATGCTACTAGACCGCGTGGGGACGACGGCGACGGGCAAGAAGACGGAGTCGTCGAAACCTTAGCACAAGACTCAATGGAACTGTACTATTAAAGTATGCGGCTCCACTCACTCACGAAGGAGAGAGAAATTCTATCGTTACACTCGGTCACCAGCAGCTGGTTCGGCAAGCTTGGGCGTCTCGAGCTCGTGATATTCCTCCAACGGGTCGGCCTTCTTGAGCGTCTCTTCCGGTGCGGGCGTGGTCGCGTACATTGTGAGTCCAATGTAAAACAGCACGAGCGCGGCCCAGTACCACGGCTTGATGGCCTGGTCAAAGAACGCGTACGACGCAATGACCGTAAACACGGGGCCTGTGAGCAGGTTGATGTTGAAGAACAGCGACTCGGCCCACCGCAAAAACACGGGCACGATCGAGTAGAACACGAAGAGGTCCACCACGTAACCCGACATGTAGCTGTAGACGCGCCAGTTAAAGGTCGCGTCCTGGATCGGCTTAAGCTCCAAAGCGCAGATCTGGACAATCGACACGATCGACGCAAAGAGGCCCATGAACGCAAGCAGCTCGACGTTGGCGTGCATGTCGCGCGTCTTGACGACCGATTGGACCATGACGTTGGACGTGGCGTAGAACATGGCGGCGATCACGCAGTACAGATCGCCACGCAGCTCGTTCGAGACTCCGCTGGCCACGCTCGAGTCATAGTCGGTCGCAAAAATGACAATACTGCCGCAGATTGCGACCACCGCGCCGACGTAGTGCTGCCATTGGTATCGCGTCTTGAGGAACACGTAGCAGAGCAGCGTCGCAAACGGCACGGTCAGGTTGAGCAGCAAGCCGGCCGTGAAGTAGCTCGTATAGTTGAACGCCTTGACGGCAAAGTAGTTGCCTTCGACGTCGACGACCCCAAGGATCATGTAGAACCAAATCGGCACGCCGGTCTTCTTGTCGGACTTGAGGAAGAAGAACTTGATGGGCAGATACACGAGCGCGAGCGCAATGTAGAGCGCTGTGCTCTGCAGCGTCGGCAGCGACACGCTCTCACGCGACAGGTACGTCGTGAGAATGCCCGTGATGACGTTGAGCAGCATGATGGCCTGGCCAAAGCCAAAGCAGACGAGCTGGTTCCCCGTGGGCAGTTGCATGGTCTCTCTTGACGTGGGGCTTTGGCGGTGAGATGAAGACTAAGGTGGCGAATCTTGCATACTGTACACTGTAAGTCGGTTGGTGGAGGGACACGAGTCTCCAGTGTCTTTCTCTTCTTTGGGATCAGGGCCACTATGTTTCCAACATGGATGCGATCTGTGAAGCTTGTATATTGTATGGGAGTGTTTAAAACAAAGGTGGTCCCAGTGTATAAAATGGGTGGGAGATGTGCCACACTGGGCAGCTGGAACGCCAGCATTTGACTGACCATGAGGACTCCTCGTTATTGCTGATCTGACCAGCTCCTCGATTCTGGAAGTTCTGCATGGAAGTGGAAGTTCTTGTTCTTGCATGGAAGGAAAGCGCATACAGTAGGCTTGCTGCGTGGCCCAGGCATCTTCTCCAAGTCATTGTGGGTGATGGAATGAAAGTGTGAACTGGACTGCATGCCGCCACGTTGCTGGATTAATCGTGATTGGCCGTTAGCACCACAGCGCGTTAAGTGAATTTGATTGATCGTGGCCTCAGCCCAGTTTGTGCTGAATCAGCCTCGGAGACTTTTGCGGAGTGATGGCTCGGGTTAGATCGCAACATTACCCAGTCACTGTCACAGCACACTGCAGGGGCATCCTCTTCCACAATAGGCGACCACCACAGTCCCAGGACCGCATGTAGCGTTGATGAAAAGTACTTGGCAGAAGTGGAAAACCAGCCCAGTCTGGGTTTCCAATCTGCGACTGACGCCTGTTGGAACGCGGGGACATGGGTTGGAAAACTGTATTCAAAGTCCGGATATAAGTTTTCAACCTATGTCCCAAACCACGCTATGATTCTCGTGGTGATGGATCAGGGTTGGCAACCAAGAGCGATAGTGTACCCATATTCCACGCAGTTGGCAAGCAGCTCTGCCTGCGTCAAATACACTTCGAGAGTGATGGTCGGTAACCTCACGTTAACTGCAATTACCCACTCAAAACCCAGATTGCATATGTGTTTTTGGGTGGACTTGGAATATTCTGGTTGGCCCGACTCCCCCTCACAAATTGAATGGAACGGAAATCCACAGAAGTCGGCACAGGACCTCGGCAACGGCAACTTCCCACGACATCTCTTACGATCGCCGCTACACTACGCAACGTACCCCGCTTCCTAGACGCCCATCGCATTCAGCGATCGCCGCTTGATCGATTAAGGTGCTGCTTGTCCGCACTTGATCACGTAATCGTTCCAGAAATCCATCGTTTCTCCCCTCCATGGACCCGCAACTCTACCAGCAAGTGATCCTCGCGATCCGCGTCAGCCACTCGCATCTCGCGGCCCCAGCGGACCGCAGTGCTGCCTATGCGTTCAGTGAGCAATTCAAGAACCGCGATGACTGCGCGATGTATGCCGTGGGCATTTTCAAGAACCCGGCCGCGAGTGCTGTGGACGCCAGCGGCACCGCGACGGCCATCGACTCGACACTCTCGCAGCTCGACATCCACACGCGCCAGCACTTTGCATTGCACGTTCTTGAACACTATGTGCTCACGCACTGGAGCGGACTCCCAGTTGCGGATCAAGTGCAGTTGCGGTCGGAATTGATGGCACTCTTGCTGCTGCAAACGCCCGCGGTCGAAGATCCCGTGTTTATCAAGGAGAAGAAAGTCGCGCTGATTGCTCAAATTGCCAAGCGTCAGTTCCCGCAGCGTTGGCCCGATTTACTGCCCGAGTTGCTGCAGGTCTGGCAGAACGGCTCACCCACCCAGATTGAACTCGTGCTCATGATCCTGCGATCACTTGCAGAAGATTGCGTCAGCAGCTGCTTCAACTCGACCATCCCACCAGCGCGCCGCAAGGATATTCTGCAGGGACTCAACGTGTGTCTTCCGCAACTATTTCCCGTTGTCTACCACGAACTCGAAAAACAATACGCGGCGTACCAGTCGGACCCGGCGTCCCGAACGTTAAGCAAGCGATTGATTCATGCTGCATTGCAGATGCTCAAGGAATTTCTCGACTGGATGCCACTAGACAAGCCCGTGGAACCATCGACCAATCTCATTCTAGTCGCCGTGCTCCTCCTTGGCGACCAAGAATTTCGCGTCGCTGCGGCAGAGTGCCTCGAAGTGTACATGTCTCGCACCTTCGGCAAGGAGAATCGTCGCGTGATGGTGCAGAGCATCAGCCAGATCGCTGAGAAGGTCCAGACACTGGATCTCACGAGTCTCGAGCAGGATCTTGAAGCCAACTTGCTGTTCCACAAGAAGATCAATGACATTCTGGTGATGTGGGGCACCACACAGCTGGACGTATTTCTCACTGATGCAGCGCCACAGGAGATAAACATCCTGGTGGTGATTTTGCAAAACCTATGTCGGTTGTTCGCGCATCCAAGCCTAATCCTCGCGGAGGCGCAGGTTGTGTTTTGGCTGAGCGCACTCAAGAACAAACAGATTTTGCAACTTTCGGACATCGGAAATATTGTTGCCAAGCTCCGAGAGGTGGCGTATGAGAAGTATTTCAAGGTCGGATCTCCAGATAGCGACGACGATACGCCTGCCAAGGCGTGCAGCGAAGTCGAATTTGACGACCATCACGAGTACGTTGCGTTCTTCGGCAACTTTCGAGGACGACTGTACGCGTTGATCCGTTTGTTGGTGCAGCTGGATGCGACAGTTGCGCTGAAGATGTTGGACGAGCGTCTATCATTTGTCGTAAACCACTTCGCGGCGGGTTCAGACCACTTGAATGACCGTAGTATGTGCACCGAGCTGTCGACTGCGTTCATCTACCATGAAGGAATCACGTCGCTGATTGATTGCGTCGTCAAGCAAATTCCGGCTACCGCGTTTGAGAACAATGAAAATCGCCAGTTCCTGCACAGACTTTTGGAGTTGATCCTGGGATTCTCGACCGTGGACCCACTGCTCAAGTACCGCCAGATGTTCGTGCTTTCGGCTTTTCCAAAGTACTACGTACTCGATGGAGGAATCCTCACGTCGGTATTCGAAATGCTGTTCGTCAGCATTGACTTCGTGCTGCCGGGAGAGGATGTGCACGGACACATGAGCACAGAAACCATGAATGTTCGCCGACGTGCACTGGCGTCACTCGTTGCGATCTGCCAAGCAATCCCATCACACATCCTTCCTGTGTTGCCAGTATTGTGCACCAAGGTCCAGGAACTATTTGCGGGCGATCGCGTTCTTGATTCAGAGGGCGTCTTGTTGTACGAGATGCTGGTGTTGGTGTCGAACTCAATGCAGAACACAGAAGAGCGAGCCCAGTTCTTACAGCAGATCGTTCAAGAACCGATTGCCATGTGGACGTCCTCCGAAATTTCGAGTCTGGTGAGCAGCCCAGAGAACATTGTCGGAGCGATTGAGGCCGCTGCTACGAATCCGGACACACGGAAGCTTTTGTGGAAGGTGGTCAAGACACTGAACACTATATACGCAATCGCAAAGCGTGCATCAGTCGCAAATGGCCAAGAACCATTCCGTCCGTGCTGGCCTCAAGTGCTACCAAATATCACCGCCTTCATTGCTTCGCTTCACGCGCTTCAAGAACCAGCGATCAAGAACGCCGTCTTGAAGACGTCTACGGCGTGCTGGCTGCTGACCGTATCTGTTGACGAGATCGCCCAGCTTCTCGGTGGGAAGCATCATCTGGAAGAAGAAGAGGTCGCGAAGCTTCCAGCCGCCTCCAAGTGGTCAAAGTGGTACAAGAATGTGCGTGATGTGTGCTACCACATATTCGGAACCGCTGTTTCGCAACCCAGTGTCCACGCAAGTGGCCAACTGGCGAACTACTTCGAGATAGGGCTTTTGAGCAACTTCGCGCTATTGGAGCACCGTCACATCAAGGCTGCGTTCGCGTGTGTGTTTTTGCCGTTTTTGAAGACGTGTCCGAAAGAACTGTACACGACTCTCCTTGACCCAGTACTGTGTCATGTGCTGAACCATCTCGGCCAGCGATTTTCGACGAGCTTCGCCAAGGCAACACCGGAAAGCAAGAACGCACAGGCAGTGTGGCTGTCGCTCGTTGTCGGTGTAGAGGAGGCGAAGCGTGATGTTGTCCAGGAAAAAATCCTCCTGGATATGGTGCGTCAGTTGGTGGAGTTCCTCGAGAGTGCGATTGATGCCAAGACGGTTGTCGGCGCCGACACTGATACCCCCAAGCATGTGACGAATCCAGATGATGAAATCCTACGTGATTACATCTTGCTGCACAGCCCAACGTTGCCGTTTGCGGTCGGAGGAGTTCTCGTGCAGATCATCTCGTGGAAAGATACCATGAGTTGCCGTCGAGCCACCGTGCTGGCCGACAAAATCGTCAGCATGTTGCATGGGGACGCAAAGTACCACCCGATGCTCGGCCGCGACTTCTTTGTCGCGTCACTGCAGGCGGTGCTTTATGAAGTTGAAGGGCACGTGAAGGAAGATGGTCTGAAGTGGGAACTCATCAACCTCGTACGCAATATTTATTGTCGGTTGACACTCGGTCTGCTACCTGTGGAGGAAGTGAAGGGATTCGATCCGTGTAACCAGCCTCAACTCCCGCCATCCCAGCTCTCCACAGTTCCACGTGAGATTCTGCTTTCGTTGCCTGACGTGACACCAGCCACCGTCGAGGCGACCGAGTCGTATTTGCGGGAAAAGCACAGCGTCAAATCGCAGAAGAACGCAATCAAGGAGCTGTTGGAGAGCCCTATGCTGGCAATCAAGCGGGAGCAAGCGTTGGCGTCGTCCTCGAGTTCGCCGGTTGCAGCGAGCCTGCTTCAGAGTGGACGTCGTAGCTCCAAGATTGAAGATTTGCCCGAGAAGCTCGTGATTCCGGCGAAGGAGCAAGAAGCGGCGTGGAAAGTTCACGAAGCACAAACGGCTGATCTCAATGCCTCATCTCTCTTTACGGGAACGCGTTCATAGGTCACTGCCGCGCGTTGCGAGTGAGGTCTCGCACGGAGCAGAAAACAACTTAGCAAAATTATAGAGCGGCCAGTCCACCATCCTGCATGGGTGTGGATGTTGCAGTCACATGGTTGCAGCCGAATTGTTGTTCATTGATACTTCTGCGGTTCTTGTTCTATGCCTTTCCGGATGTTTTAAAATCTTCAGAACCGCTGTCGGCCCACCAACACACTACGATACTGAAGATCTTTTCTGGGCCCCGAGGTGAGGGCAGTTGGTCCACATTGGCTGGTAACGGTAGCAGTTCGGCGTCCGGCGTCCGGCGTCTTCGTTTTCTGGACACTCAATTACCATTAAGGGGTGTCAAACATGCCCAAAAAGTGGTTCATTTTTCCCCGCGCTTATTCTCATTCTTATGGACCCACTCATCTCATTTTCAGAATGAGATACAGAGAACGACGTATTTTAACGCAAGTATTTTTTCTACATTTTGACTAGGATTTGTATAGAAACTTGTGAACTTTTGGCCGCGTTAAAATACGTCGTTCTCTGTAGACCATCTCCCGAGGTGGTTTGTTGCAGGAAATGAGCGGTTTATTTCGACAAATAACGGAAAACCAACGTCATTTCCAGGTGGTCGAAGCATTTTCTGTACACCAAGTTCGTTGTCACCGAAGGGAAACCCGCGCACCTTAGCGGCATATATCTCGGACACCCTTCCAAGACGTATCGAGCCTATCATCCGCACGAATCGAACGCGCGCTATCCAGTTGTAAGTGCTGCTACGGGAGGGTATGTACAATGGAGCTCGCTAATTTCCAACTTTCCCAACCTTCCCAATAATCGGAGCAGAGAAATAGGGGGACTCATCTTTGTGTCTCGTTTTTGAGGCCACATCTGTCCGATTATTTGCGGCCTCACGGCTCATTATATTCTGGGATTTTCGCAGGTTTGACACCCCTATACTTTTGAACATTTTTTAGAACGATACAGGGTGTTTTATGAGAACCAGGACTTTGCCCCAAGGAAGATATCGTATATTGGAAGAGTTTAGGACTTCTGTGACATGATTGGATGAGGTAGAGCTGAGAGTATGATCCACAATACACCCTGTCTTGTCACGAAACTCCTATTTTTGACAAACATTTCCTGAGGCATCCTGTTTTGGCAGAATCCATTTAGAACGAAAAATGAAGGTGTAACCAAATTACAGTATGTGATAGCATTGGTGGGGACACTTTCACCCGTCTTCACTGCGTCTTGCGTGTTTCATCGACCAATCCGTCCCAATCGTAATCCAATCCGAACTAATCCGATGTGACCCGCATGGAAGAAGAAGCTTCGAAGCGCCATCATCGATTTCGCTTTGCTAAAGGCGCTGAACTTCAGCTTGAAGGTTGCATGTGAGCCAGGGCCATTGGCTTCAAGCCTACTGTATGCTTGGAAATTGCTTCCTGGAAGCCCAAACTGTCCAGTGCTGAGGCACCGGACGGAGTATCATTGGCTGGTGTTCAGTATGAGTCGGGAGGATTTCCGTCAGACAATCAGGCAAGAAAAGGTTAACACCCACAGCGTGAGGGGATTTACGCAAAATGGGTGGTGAAAGAATGCGACATGCCCCCACCCGTCGCTTATCGCAGCAGGCGGGAGATTTGTCTCTGGATATCGGATCTGTCGCGGACTGGTTGCTCCCCATTGGTAACACTTTGGAATGCTTGCCACTGGGGGGTTAGTGGAAGGCGGCTAATACTTCCAGCCGCCTTCAACCGTCCCACCAGTACTGTACGTACCGTAGTTGCGCGGCCTCAGCGGATCGCGGTCGTCGTGCCCGAGCATCTCGTTCACTCTCACTTTGCGATTATCCGGACACCCGTCCAGACATTTCCAACTGCAGCCAGGCCGCGACCACGACCACGGACGGCCAGCTGGCACACTCGAGCACCCTCTGTTATCCATCGCTGGATTAACCCTCCAGTTCGTCTTGTTGTCCCCTTTTCCTAAAAGCATCCTCACTGGACGCACTCGCCAACCTCCGGACGCGCTCAGACTTCTCCGGTTGATTTCCGGACGCGCGCAGAAATCTCTGGACGACACGAATCCAGAAGCTACGTCCGCAACATGCCAATCCGCGCACGCATGACGAGCGCGCACTCGCGCGTCGCGCAGGCGTTGGCGCTGGACGCGCACCCGTGGCACCACTGGCTCGTGGTCTACGTCGTGCTCCTCTCCTTCTTCAGCGCCTACCGTGGCGTCGCGCTCGCGCCCATGTTGCGCATCTTCGCGACGCGCAAGGAGGCCACGCCGGCGCTCAAGACGGGCGCCATGGTGCTGGGCTTCTTCGAGGACGTGGCGGTTGTGACCATGCTGCTCGTGCTGCTCTCGGCTTGCGACTTCGTGCTCGGCCCGCGCCGCTCGCCGGCGCCGCTCGAGTCGGAGGCGGCGGCGCTGCCTCCACCACCAGAGGCGGTCGAGAAGCCAGACGAACCCATCGTGTCGCCCCGCGTGCGTCGCCAGGTCCTTCTCCAGGGCCGCCGCGTGCTGCGGCTGCTGATCCACAGTGTCGTCACGGCGCTCGCGCTCGTGCCATTTGCGATCGACAATGTCTTCCTCCGCACGCGTGGCATGCGCTTTACGTTTTCGTTCATCACGACGTACTTTCGCGAGCGCGACTATGCCAAGGGCGTCGAGATCTCCAAGTACGAAGTGCGCGTGTCCGCCCTGACTGTCGCCATCACGCTCGCGGCCGCGGCATTCGTCGTGGCCATCAACATGCTCTGGCTCGATCTGTCACGGTGGCACTTGGCCATGCTCGTGACACGCCGCGGACGCTCTGCGCCTGCCAAGACGTGCGACGACGAGACTGCGTGCAGCAGCGTCCAGGAAGGGAACTCGGGTCTCAGCAAGGACAAGGACAACATGGTGGTGGCCTCCCCGGAAGCAGACTACAGGACGCTTGAAGACGGACTCCAGCAGCAGGCGGTCGCTCCCCCCGTGGCCACGAAGAGGAGCTGGAAGCGCGTGGCACTTGTGCTTGCCACGCCCGTGGTCTTGGTCGCGCTGCTCTGCTCGGCGCTGCTCGTGGTCACGCACAACGTAGCGCCCGTGCTGAGTGCCACGGCCATGAATGTGTCGCTGAACGAACTGTTCCGGCTCACGTTCCACACGCAGTTTATCCGGGGTCTGGGCGACGGCAAGATCGCGTCGGCCGCCGACTATATCCACACTGAGACGGAGAGCTACGAGCTCTTTAAGAGTGATGTTCTCTTCCGCAAGACCACGGGCTTTAAAGGGCCGCTGGCGTTTGACGTCCAGGTAAACGCGAGTGACCCGCCCAATGTGCTCGTGCTCGTGGTCGAGTCGTTCCGGTTCCAGGACTCGCTCTACCTCGTTGGCAACGACTCGACCGCGCTCCGCAAGAAGCAGCACAACGTGTCGCTCACGCCGCAGTTTGACCGCTGGGCCAAGCGCGGCATCGCACTGCGGAATCTCTGGTCGAGCTGGCAGACGAGCCGCTCGGTCGAGAGCATTCTCTTTGGCCAAGTGCCGTACGACGACGTCATGGACTCGGGCACGACCACGGGCCGCACGCACGTTGAGCTCCACGGCATGCCGCAGCTCTTCAAGCAGAAGGGGTACGAGACGACCTTTACGAGCGGCGTGCGGATCAAGTACGACCAGTGGAACAAGTTCCTGCCAGCGCACGGCTTTGAGTACGTGCAGGGCAGCACGGCGTTCAAAGCGTACGGCGAAAAAGACTATGGCATCAAACCGTCCGACTGGAAGCCGCCGGCGCGCGGCGGCCAAGGACGCGCGAGCTTTTGGGGCGTCCACGACGACGTGACGTTTGATGTGCTCGGCGACATGCTCGTCAACAAGACGGCCGAACAGCGCGCGCAGCAGCGGCTACAGAAGCCCAAGAAGCCCTTTTTTATTAACCACTATACGATCTCGAGCCACACGCCGTTTCTCGAGACGCCCACGTGGTTTGCCGGCGAGGAGCTCCCGGATTTCAGTGCTCTTGCGGAAGACCACCCGAGCCACGCCAAGGAAATTGCCCACTATGCCAAGCTGCGGTTCTTTGAAGACCTCGCGCTCGGAAAGTTCCTCGACCGCATGCAGCAGGAGGATGTGCTGAACAATACGATCGTCGTGATCACGGGCGACCACGGACAGAGCCCCGAGCGCGGGCTGGATGGGAGACCGGACGCCGATGAGATTGCCACGACCCGTGTCGCCGGCGCTCTGATCGCCGAGGGGCGACTGGGCGACGCCGTCGGCATGGTGTTTGACGACGCGGCCGAGCACTATGATCTGCTCAATACTCTGGCCGATATCGTGGGCGTACCGGAAGGCGGCTTTCTCCAGTCGGGCGTCGGCCGCTCGCTCAAGCGCAAGATCCCGTTTGGCGAACGCGCTGTGTTTACCAACAATCCGATGCGGCAAATGGCCGTTGTCAAGGGCCACGAGCGGCTCTCGTTCGACCGGCAGTTCAACATGATGGCGCTCTACAATCCCGAGAACGACCCCGAAGAGACGAAGGATTTGCTGCCGAGTCGCAGCGACGACGAGCGGCGTCAGTGGGAAGCGCTGCGCGAGAAGGACCGCAAACTGGCGCGGTACTTCCGCGTGCGCTGGGACAAGAAGTGTATATCCAAGGTCTCCTGCTAACAGCAGAGAGAGAGATGGCGGAGTGGTGTACAGTAGAGAAAACAAATGACGCGAACAATATGACGATTTGTATGTTTGAGCTCGAGACAGTGGTGTCGACGCTGTCCATGGCGTGTACAGTGAGGCTGGGCGATTCGAGAACAACCTCATGGGCGAATCTGTGACGTGTGTGCTGACGGGATCAAGTCTCAGAGGTTTGGATTCCAAATGTCTCACTTGCCTTTCGCCACCAATGAAGCGAACCCACCAACACTCTTCAGGGGGTTCCGAAAAAAATCACTTTTCGGAACCTGATCAAATCAGGATACGCCGGTCTCTCTCCCACTTGGCTCATCAAGCCTCTCTCTCTCTCTCTTCCTCACTCGGTCTTCTCGCCAGCGAGAGCGAAGGAGCATTTCCAGACTCACGATGCGATTGACGCGCTGGTGCGACGCGCGCCCGTGGCGCCACTGGCTCGTGCTCGCCGCGCCGCTGCTGCTCTACTTCTCGCTCGCGCGCATCGCAGGGCTTTCGACGTCGCTCCACATTTTCGCGTCGGGCGCCAAGGACGTAGCCGCACTGAGCATCTCGGTGCTCGCGCTGGGCCTGGCCGAGGACGCAGCGCTGGTCTTTATGGTGCTCGTTCTGCTCTCGGGTGTGGACGCGTTGGTCGGCCCTCGCGCTGTTTGGATGGGCGATGCCAAGCCACTGACTGTGGCACGACGCCTGCTGCGGTTCGTGCTTCATGCGTCGCTTCTGCTGCTCGCTGTCGCGCCGTTCGCTGCCGATGTTCTGCTCTTGCGCCTGCGGGGCATGCGCTTCACGTTCCAGTATCTGGATTTGTACCTGCGGGAGATCCAGTTCCAGTCGGGCTTTGCCGTCGACCCGCACGAAGTCACGGTCGCTCTCTCGCACTTGGTCATCACCTCGCTGGTGGTACTGCTCGTGCTTGTGGTGGATCTCGTGACGTTGGACTTGTCGCAATGGCATCTTGCTGCGCTCTTTCTACCAAAGAGCTCCTCGTCCGAGACCGACAAGCTCCCCAAGGACCTCGAGGCTAGCGAGGAGACACGTAGCACAGAGTCCAGTCCCGAGAGCGAGCCAGAGCCAGCGTCAAAGCCAACGCCCTCGACCTCGAAACTGGAAGCGATCCGCCTGAGTATTGACAAGACAGATCCGACGGCTTCGCTCCCACCAAGGCCACTTTCGTCCACGCTTCTTTCTAGGGCATTCTCAATCGCTGTGCCAGTGCTGCTGCTCTCGCTCGTGTTCACGCTGCTGCTCTATGTGACCCACTCGGTCCCTGCAGCTCTGAGTTCTTCGGCACTGAACAATTCCCTCAACGAACTCTTTCGACTCGCGACTGGTCTCCAGTTCCTCAAGCCACTGGGTGACGGCCACATCGCGTCCGCGGCCATGTACCTGGATGCAGCGACCGAGACCTACGAGCTCTTCCAGAGCGACGTCTTGTACCGCAAGACCACGGGGTTCCAAGGCCCGCTCGCATTCGACGTGCACGTGGACCCGGCCGACCCGCCCAACGTCGTGCTCGTCGTGGTCGAGTCGTTCCGGTACTTGGACTCGCTCTACATCGTGGGCAACCAGTCGAAGCAGCTTCTTGAGCGCCAGGGGAACGTGACACTTACGCCCCAATTCGACAAGTGGGCAAGTCGTGGCGTGGCCTTCCGCAATATGTGGTCGAGCTGGCAGACCAGTCGCTCGGTCGAGAGCATTCTCTATGGCCAAGTGCCGTACGACGCGGCGACCCGTACGGGCACGACGACGGGCAACGCCGACGTCAAGCTTGCTGGAATGCCCCAACTCTTCAAGCAGAAAGGGTACGAGACCACGTTCACGTCCGGATCCCACATTAACTACGACCAGTGGGACAAGTTCGTTCCGGCCCACGGCTTTGACGAGGTGCTGGAGCAGAAGGAGTTTATGGAACTGGCCGAAAAGACCAAAGGGATCCGCCCACGTGACTGGCGCGCGGCCGCGTTTGGCGGCCAGGAGCGCAAGTTTGGCTGGGGCGTCCACGACGACTTGTCGTTTGAGATTCTAGGAGACGTACTTGTTGAAAAGCTGGCCAACCAGCGAAACCGCACGCGCCAGGGCAAGGCCAAGACCCCGGTGTTTCTGACCCACTATACGATCTCGAGCCACACGCCATTCGACTCGACCCCCAAGTGGTTTGACAGCGAAAAGCTGCCCGACTTTTCGGCCATGTACAAGGGCAAACCGCACGCGTGGGACATCCAGCAGTACGCCAAGCTGCGGTTCTTCACAGACCTCGCACTGGGCAAGTTCCTCGACCGCATGGACACCGAGGGCGTACTGAACGATACGATCGTTGTGGTGGTCGGTGACCATGGACAGGGTCCTGAAAAGGGACTCTCGGCACCTGATGCCGACCAGATCGCAACGACCCGCGTGGCAGCCATGATGCTCGCACAGGGGCGGCTGAGCAAGCATGCCGGACTTGTTCTCAACGAAGCGACCGAGCATTACGATCTGCTCAATACCCTGGCCGATATCGTGGGCGTCCCGGACGGAGGCTTTCTTCAGTCGAGTGTGGGCCGCTCGCTCAAACGCGCTGCAGCTTCCACTGAGCAGCGTCCAGTGTGGACTAACAATCCGCTACGGCAACTGGCGCTGGTCCAGGGCCATCAGCGGCTCAGCTTTGATCGCGTGCTGCCAACAATGGAGCTCCACGATGCTGAGGCCGATCCGGACGAGACCCACGACCTCTTTGACGGGCTCACAGCCGAGCAGCAAGGCGAGTTCAAGCGATTGTCGGACGCGGGACGTCGCCTCTCGCGGTACTTCAAGGTACGCTGGGACAACAAGTGCATCACCCAGGTCGAGTGCTGATCGATTTAGAATTGAGTTCATATGAATATACCACCGCTCGGTTTATTGCTGCTGGTTGCAATTGGATTTGTGCTACCACTTAACCAATTCTAAACCCTCCCCAACTCCAAATTATAATTGAGTTTGTAGAATAACATCAATCAGTTATACTGTGCACTCCGCCTAACACTCGACCTGGGCGACGCACTTATCATCCCAGCGGACTTTAAAATACCGCGAGATGCGACGTGCTCTTTCTCGCAGTACTTCCCACTCGCTTCGCTCAGCGTCTGTCAGAGCTGGCAGTAAATCGCGCGTCTCGTCAGGATCGCTTTCCACATCAAAGAGCTGCATCATACTGAAGACGCGATCGAACCGCAGGCGGCGATGCCCCTTGACTACAGCGAGCGTCTTCTTGGGGTTGTTGGTGTACACGGCGTGCGTGCCAAACGGCACAGCGCGCTTGAGTGACCGGCCGACACCCGTCTGGAGGAAGCCTCCGTCCGGCACGCCCACGATATCGGCCAGCGTGTTGAGCAGGTCGACGTGCTCGGTGGCGTCGTCGAGCACGAGTCCCGTGTAGTTACCCAGCCGTCCTTCGGCGATGAGAGCCGCCGCCACGCGCGTCGTCACGACCTGGTCATCGTCAGCTGCCCAGAGTCCCCGCTCCGGACTCTGCCCGTGGTCGCCGACCACGACGACGATCGTATCGTCCAAGACGCCAGCGGCTTTCATGCGGTCGAGGAACTTGCCCAGTGCGAGGTCGGTAAAGTACCGCATGCGCGCGTACTGCATCGTGTCGTACTCGTTGTCGCGGCCTCGATACGCTGGCGACAGGTGCGGCAAATCCACGTCGGCAAACCACGACGGCGCGGCGCGAAACGGCGCGTGACTCGAGATCGTATAGTGGTTGAGGAAGAAGGGCGTCTTGGCGTCGCCCTGCTTGACGCGGTCGGCCTGGGCACGCGTTTTCCCGATGAGTAGATCGCCCAGTACCGGCAGCGCGACGTCGTCGTGGACACCCCACGAGAAGTTCCGCTTCTGCTCGATCCAGTCGTTCGGCTTGATACCCATGGTCTCTTCGGCGAGCTTCTGGAAGTGGTCGTCGTGGAGCACCTCGTCAAAGCCGTGGGACGGGAGGAACTTGTCCCATTGGTCGTAGTCGATTGACGCGCCCGTGGTGAAGACGGTCTCGTAGCCTTTCTGCTTGAAGAGCTGCGGCATGCCCACGAGGTGGACGTCCTTGCGGCCGCCGGACGTGCCCGTGTCCGTAATGTGGTCGTACGGCACTTGCCCATAGAGAATGCTCTCGAGAGACCGACTAGTCTGCCAGCTCGACCACATATTGCGGAACGCCACGCCGCGCTGGGCCCACTTGTCGAACTGGGGCGTAAGTGTCACGTTGCCCTGGCGCTGGAGCAGCGGCTGCGACTGGTTGCCCACGATGTACAGCGAGTCCTGGTACCGAAAGGACTCAATCACGAGCACGAGCACGTTCGGTGGGTCGCTCGCGTTGACCTGCACGTCGAACGCTAGCGGCCCCTGGAAGCCCGTGGTCTTGCGGTACAGCACGTC
>JAADWA010000653.1:0-17981 GCA_023335935.1 Pythium phragmiticola
ATGGTGGAGGTCTCGTACGACCAAATCGTCGCGGCGTTGAAGGCTGAGGGCCAGAAGTTTGACGAGTCCAAGGGTGTCATGGTCGAGGCCGTCGTCTATGGATTCAGCGTCAAGGCTGGTGCGCGCACGGGGCAACCTTTTGCACTGGTCGCCTCGTCTTCGCCGTCGTCAGTGGAGACTGCCGCAGCCACGCTGGGTTCGAGCAAATCTTCATTCTGGCAGCCATGGATGACCGTGGGTTCGATCATTGCCGGGACGCTGCTAGTGCTGTTTGTCGTTGCGATTGGGTGGCGCATGAAGGCCACGGCTAAGCGAGCTGAGATGAAGAACGGCGTGGAGCCGTCGCCCGAACTCGCGGCGGGTCCTTTGCCGAATCGCCGTCCCACCGGAAACACGTACCAAGGAGGATTCGTTCGTGACACCCAACAGCCACACCCTTCCGAGCAACGCCAGCACCGTACACAGAGTAATAGCCGGCAAAGCACCATTGTGCATCTCTAGCGACCCATGTCGATAGCCGCTGACGAAAGACGAAGGGGAGAAATGCCCCCCACAGCTAATTTTTGAAAGAATAGACGTCTTCGTATCATACAACCACTACTTGTTCGCCGGTTGCACACCCTCACGAATAGCGGCATGGGCACCTTCCGGCCTTGGCTTTGCTACTGCGGATGCCACTTGTAGGTGCCGTATGCGGGGTCGCACGTCCACGTGCGCGGCTCTAGGATGTGGTCGGTCGGCTGGCACCCCGGCCCGTCCTGTTTGGTTTCGCTGCAGCACACCCAGCGTCCGGCTAGAAGCGTGCCGCCCATGTAATACGCCACGTGCTGGCGGCACCCCTGCAATGATGACGGCACGGACGGATGGAACGCGACGCCGCACCGCGTGCACGTAATCGCTGCGTGGCTCGCTGGGGTTTCAGGTGACACTGCGGTCTCACCCGTGGTGATCGCATGGCGCAGTGCACTGGTGGTCGCAAACAGCAGCAGGCTCGAGTCGTATATAATGCTTAGCGGGGCTCTGTTGCGTCGCGCTGCGAGCTCTCGGATCGCGCCAAAGAGAACGTTTGTTAGTGGCACGGCATTGACACGGTCAGCCCTATAGTCCAGCGCCAGCACTCGGTCCTGGGCTGGGTCGGCACCGACTCGCGTCGGGTAGACACTGAAGTCGGTGCCCACGACGTCCGTCATCCACGGCGGCAAGTGGAGTTCCGAGATGTCGCTGAGCAGAACTAGAATGAACGGTTTGCGGCACCGCGCCGCGTACTGGAACTCGAGCTGGCAGTTGATCGACTCGACATATTTTTGGGTGAGAAAGACGACGACACAGGCGACGTTCTCGACGGCCGCCGCCATGGCCGCGTTCACATTGCCCTGCATGTGGCCAAAGACGTCAAACCAGGCGCGCAGGTTCGCCACTTGGCCTTGCATGTGGACATCGAGCACGACGTCCTGGCTGCCCCATTGGTACGAGAACATGGCATCGAGTTGAAGGTTTGGTATCGGTAGCCCATTGGCATCAAGCACGGACGGAGGCAGCTCGACGCCCAGGCGTGTGACTTCATAATGCTGGTCATGGAACTCGAGCCCGGGGTTCTCGGGCTTTGCTGGGAGCAGTTCGCTTGCAATGGGAAAGGGTAAGACGGACTCGTTGCGCTGGGTCTCGATGGCTTCCATTGCCATGGGAACGCCCCACTGTTCTAGCTTGGCGGTGTCGATGTCTGTGGCCTCTACGAGTTCGCGTACTTGGGCCATGAGCATATCCACTCGCTCAGCGTCCAGGCCGCGGACCACGGCCTTGTCGCGAGCGGCAGTGAGCACGGCTTGTTCCCGACAACGACTCTGTGACGCCTCAGAGGTTCCAGGCTGCACCGTCGCCCTAAGCATCGCGTTGGCACACGCGATGAAGTCGGCCGCGAGACACGAGTCACTCACTCTGCAGGGGCAGTTGGGGATTTGCGAGTACGGAGTGTGGAGATTCTCCATGCAGTCGAGATCCACTTGGTACCATAGTCGACCGGCCTTGGCCAGTTGAAGCCATCCACCGAGACGCACCCCAGTATTGATCGGGAGAATGGGCTTCTTCCAGTGCAGTGCTGCCTCGAAGAGCCGTCGGTACGACGCGTCGGTGCTACAGTTTGCTGTGATAACGAACGCGACCACGCGCGCTGTCGCCAACGTTTGGAGGTCGCTGTCGATGTCACCTTTACTAAGCGATGACGAGCCTGCGATACCTTTGCCTTTCGATTCGAGGCCGTCGAATGCACAAGCGACCCGGTGCCCGTCATCACCAGCGTACACGAAGAAGAGGTGGTCGACATCATCAGATGCTGACATGGTAGCTGTGTCAATCATTGGCTTGTCGGCCTCTACAGGCTGCTGGAGTTGTTCGTCCGGAGCGTCCCACACGTCGCCGAGCTCTGATAGGCAAAGCAGCTTTGTACAGGATGAAGCTACTTGCACCTGGAGTGGTGCGAGGTCTTCAAAGAGACGAAGCTCCCATTTCCCAAATGCCGTGCAAATCGCACCGACGGCTCCGCTTGGACGTGTGAAGACCGTGAGTGGACCGGCGATGATCTCTTTGCAGGTGTCCTTGAGGAACGAAAGCGTTTCAATCAGCGTCATCGAGGTCTGGAACAAGGGATCAACACCGACAACGGCACGTTCGCAGGCACTGAGCATCTCGGCACGGGCCTGCAGATCACGAGGGAATCGCTCGGTAACGACCACCACATCTCGTGCCGCGTCAGCGGGTACGACGGACGCGAGCAGCTCCCGCACGCGATGCTCTTGGTGAGAATGACAAATCAGTAGCGTCGCCACAGATGATCTCGCTGTATCGTTGACTGACGCCGCTCCCCCCATGCCAACTGTGCGTTGCACTTGAACGTTGCGATTGGTGCTGCCGCCCGTATCAGTTGCTATAGACACCACGTGAATCGGGCTCCAGTTGCTAAGTTTAGAGAGAGAAGGCAATTCCTCGAGCGATAAACAACACTACAGAAGCGGAAGGCAAGCAATGCGCCTGGCTATGAAGACTAGGACACTGCTGCAGGGGCAATGTGCAATGCGCCTGCCACGATTCCTCCGTGCGACGATGCTCCGTACGCTGACACATACATGGATACAATCGAACAAGACGTTGCCAGTGCCTGCACGGCTGGCAGTAGAGAGCTTGAACACACTCGCGGTGAGTTCCCAAGCGACGCCCATTATACGGAGACTATTGCAATGGAACACTGCTGACGCACCTCCAGCTTTGCTCGCCTAGTTCATCCAGCGTTCTACCGCTTCCTTCGCATACGTTGGTCAGTTGGTATCCCAGACAACCGTAGTTGCCAGTTCCATAGCCCTGCTCAACCTTAGGAGATCGCCAACATCCGAGTTTGCCCGAACTCCTCGATGTATTCTGTCTAAGTACGTTGTAATTTACAATAATGGCACTTTACTGTTTGCAGAACTACAATTTAATCCAGTCATTTTGTGAGGAGGGAGCAACCACCCACCTGATCCGGAGCCGCTCCCTTCTCGCCATGGTGATGCCGGCGTGGCGCATTGCGCTGCGGCGCGCGAGCAGCGCACACGCGCAGCTGCGCAATACGAACCAGTACCGTGCGAGCCATGCGCTGCCGGCGTGGCGCAGTGTCTCCAGCGCGAGAAGCAGCGAGGCAACGCCGGCGCCGACGACCCCGCGCCGCCCGACCATCGCGCTGACCGCGGCCGAGTCGTCGCTGTTTGATTTCCTGCTCTACGTGCAGCACCAGCACGCGCCGACGACGCAGCTGCGCGTGGCTGGCGGCTGGGTGCGCGACAAGCTCCGCGGCGCCGACAGCGAGGACATTGACATTGTGCTCGACAATCTCTACGGCAAGGAGTTTGCCAACCACATTATCCGCTTCCAGCGCCGGCGCAAGCTGCCCACGTCGTCCGTCGGCGTTGTCAAGGCCAACTCCGATAAGGTATGATCTTTGCCTCCTGCTGGGTCTGCACGATACTGAGCGTATGTACTATGCGGATAGAGCAAGCATCTCGAGGTCGCGCAGGTCAAGGTGGACGGTCTCGTGATCGACTTTGTGCACTTGCGCAGCGAGGCGTACACGGAAGACAGCCGCGTGCCTGACGCGCAGTTCGCCCCGCCCGCCGAGGACGCCATGCGCCGCGACATGACGATCAACGCGCTGTTCTACAATCTCCACACGCGCGAGATTGAAGACTTTACGGGCCGCGGCCTCGACGATCTCGCCAGTGGGCTCGTGCGCACGCCGCTCGAGCCGCTTCAAACGTTTCTCGACGACCCGCTGCGTGTGCTCCGTGTCATCCGCTTTGCGTGCGAGTTTGGCTTTGCGTTGGACCCGGCGATCGACGAGACGGTGCGTACTAATCCAGCCATTCGCGACGCCATGGCCCGCAAGGTCAGTCGCGAGCGCGTGGGCATCGAGGTCAAGAAGATGCTGGCGGGTGCCGACCCAGCGCGCGCGTTGTCGCTGCTGACCGAGTTTCAGCTGCTCGACATTGTCTTCCACCACAGCGGCGACGCAGCTACGCACGGCGAAGCGCAGGCGGCGGCCGTGGCACTCAAGGAGCTGTTCACGTGGACACCAGAACTGGTCGAGCGTGGCCAAGACCACGTGCGCCACTTGCAGTCGGCGCGCCTGGCCGTGGACCGCCACAAGATTTCGTTTATGGAGGCGACAGCGGCGATCCTCGCTCCGTTCTTCCTCTCGCGCGGCTACGTCCAAACACTCCAGCCGGCGCTCGAGACGGTGGTGGCCTCGGCGGCGTCTGGAGACGACGCGCACTGGCTGCAGCTCGTCGATGAGGCGATGCTCATTGAGACGGCGCTGCGCTACCGCAAAGAAAGTGAGCACGCACTGGCGGCGTTCCCGCGCGAAGACCTCATTGAGCTGCTCAAGTGCAACGTCAAGTGGTCCAAGCCAGTGGCCAAGCGCGTGACCCACATTCTCGAGGCCGTGATCGCATTCCCGTCGTCACTCCACGCCGACGCGGTCGCGCAGAACCACTTGCAGCTGTTCCTCTGGAGCAGGAAGTTCCACGACGCCTTGTCGCCGGCGATCGCAACGCTCCTGACCGAGTTGCCCGAGGGAGACCGTGAACGATTGGTCACGGCGCTAGACGCGATCGCGAACCGGTTCACGCAGGCGCATCTCTCTCAGCAGCCCACGCCATCTGGTGAAAACGGACGCAGCCGCCCATTGAAGCGTCGCGTTGACGGCCGCATGGTCCACCAACGGCTCGGCGGCAGCGTTGGTCCGCAAATCGCCGCGGCGCTCGACGTGCTGGACGTCTTTGAGTTTGTGTATCCATCGGCGACCTTGGACCAGGAATTGGCATTCCTGGACCACTTTTACCCACTTTTGAAATAGAATCGCGAGCATCTCACCTTCTTCTGGTGTGAAGATTCCATCTGTCCTTAGGACCATCACTCTTTGATTAAGAGAGGTTTTGATTGGACAAAAGAGGATATTACTGCGCTATGATTGGCTGGAAATAGAGCAACCGACTGATTGAGCCATTCAAAATGTCCGTCTTCTCGACAGACCAGTTGGATGATGCTCTTGTCGGCGCCGCGCTCCTCATCGTCGATCCCGTCCTCCAGCGACAACGCAGAGCCCTCGAGATCACCGGAATCAGACTTGGACCCTGACATGGCGCCCCCACTACCATCGCTCGCGTTCGCGGGCTGCGAGGGAGATCAAGACGGTGATGCCAGCGAACGCGCCGGTGAGAAGGTCGCGCTGCTGAGCGCGGCGGCGTCTCCGCAGCAAATCGCGTGGCTGAGTCGACTCGAGCTCGGCGCCGGAGATGACGCGATGTCTCGTGGCGACGGTGCGCCGTCACCATCCGTCACCAAGGGTGCGCATGCGTCTCCGCGAATGTCAGACGAGTGGGAAGTGATCGCGCCGTTGGGTCCGGCCGCCGCCGTGTGCTGTGGCGGCGTACGTAAGCCACGCGTCGTCGAGCTCGTGACGCTACGTCATGCCAATTTCGGCCTGCGGTGGGCCGGTGCGACGGCCAAGAAAAGCCAGCGGCATGCCGGACACCAGCAGCGCCGAGCCCAAGACGACGAGGACAAGACAGCATCACCCCCGTTCTGTATGGTCGGTCCGCACTGGTGGCTCATGGCCGCGACGTACTCTGTGCTGCTCATCGCAGCTTTGGTCGTGACCTTGCTCACCGTGCCGCAGGCAGGCCCGGGGGAGGCTGCGACGGGTGTGCTGCTGTCGGCGGCGTGCCTCACGATGTACGCCAAGGTCGCGTGCTCGAACCCGGGCATCGTCGAGCACCTGGACGAGCCGCTCCATGAAGATTACACATACTGCGGCGAGTGCGAGTCGTACCGCCCTCCAGAGTACGCCTTTTTCTTTCTGCATTCAGTAGGGGGACCGAACTCACGCTGTGGATGACTGTTGTGTAGTGCGCTCCACTGCATGGACTGCCGCGCGTGTATCGACGGCTATGACCACCATTGTCCGTGGACAGGCAAGTGTATCGGCCGGGGCAACGTCAAGTACTTTTACGCGTGGCTCTTTTTCCTCGTGCTCGCGTTTGTCTACGAGATGATCGAGTTCACGACCTACATGCTGCCACCGGAGAGCCAGCCGCGCTTTGACGACGACGACGACTCGATCTCGCTCGATCGAGCGGCCACGCACTCGCCACTGCGCAGTGGAGAGACGGAGCAGCCGCCCTCACCTCTGCCTTCGCTGCGAGCGCGAGGTTTACGTCGGCCCTGACCAGGGACTGTGCGGGTGCGAAGTTGTAGTATGATATGTAATATTCACGTGGATTTTCGTATATTAGTTTCCCAGCAAATCGCTTTGTCTTGTCGAGTGAATACTATAGATGAGTGCTGGCGTGGGACCCACCCACCCACTGCCAGCGAGTGTATCGTACATGACCCCTCGCAAAACCTCTTTCAGGATCTACCCACGCACTCCTGAATGGGAAGCCATCCACCCTTCGTTCCTGAATGTGCGGGCGGACGTGGGTCCACGCATTCGTACGGCATATATGTAGACGTATGGCGCCGCTCAAGACTCACACTTTGGGATCTACTAGTACTCCTTCCTGATCAGGTCTCTACACGAGCCGCTCTCTTCCAGATCATGACGCCCGACCGCGACACATCCATCTCACCCGAGACCTGTAATGCGATCCGACACGCCAAGAGCCACATGGACATTCCTGGGCCCATTGGCCACATAGAACTTCCAAGAACTGATTGACGATACGAACGATATGCTGGCATTTACCAAGCAAGAGGTCTACCGGAAAGTGGGCGACGAGAAGCTCATCCTCATGGCCATGTCCATGGGCACGCTCGAGAGCGTCCACACGGTGCTCTCCCAGCAGCATGAACTCGCAGGCCTCGCGCTACTCGCGCTGGCCGTGAGCCTCGAGATGACACCGAGGCTCCGATTGATGAAGCTCGTGGCAATACGCTGGCGTGCCTGCGTCCCCGCGTGCAGCTCGTACCGGCCGTGAAGAAGGACTTCAAGTGTCAGAACCCGCTCGTGAACCAGGAGCTTGATTCAGACCCGCTGACGTCACGCAAGGCCATTACGTGCGGCATGGGCAAGGAGACGCTCGCGTTCATGACAGCCCTGCAGCACGACAAGGCGGTGGAGGACCCGAGTAATGCGTGTTGCCAAATCCCGTTGCTCATGATGATGGCCAGCTAGGACAAAGTGACGAGTCTGCCGGTGGCACGCAACTTTTACGAGCGGATCGCGACCACGGATAAGCAGTTTGAAGTTATTGATGGTGCGTTCCACGTGGTACTAGAAGTTCTGGAGAAGGAGCGCGTGGTCACCTGTAGGCTATAGAACGGTTCAGAGACCACAAAGAGGTACTTTGGAATCAGCCGCGCATCAATCAATCAATTCGTCCATCAATCAATCCAGCAAGCATTCGATCAACATATCAATCAAGCAGGTTATGGAGGGGTGGCCTACCGTTATGCTCCTTCAAATTAAATCTCGTGCGGCACGGGGAAGCGCTGGTGGAGCCACTGCTCGATCGTGCGCAGCACGAGTGCGCGTTCAAAGTCTTCAAACAGCACGTGGAACGCACCGTCAATCAACTCAAACTGCTTGTCTGCGGTCGCGACGCGTTCATAAAAGCTGCGCGCGACCGGCAGGCTCGTTACTTTGTCCTGGCTGCCCATCATCATGAGCAGTGGCGCTTGGCAAAAGGCACTGCCCGCGTCCTCGACCGTCTTGTCGTGCTGCAGCGCCGTCATGAAGGACAGCGTCTCGTGGGCCATGCGGCACGTAATGGCCTTGCGGGTCACGAACGGATCGGCATCAAAGTCGAGGTTCACAAGCGGGTCGCGGCACATTGAGTCGATGTTGACGGCCGGCACGACCCGCGCCTGCGGCGCGACCATCGCGAGCGCACCGCTCGTGAGGCCAATCACGTTGAGCAAGGCCGTCATCTCGACGCTGACAGCCGGTGCCGTGAGGACAATGCCGGCAAACGTGTGCTGCTGGGAGAGCACCGTGTGGACGCTCACAAGCGTGCCCAGCGACATGCCCATGATGATGAGCTTTTCGTCGGGACGTGCGCCCATCGCGGGGAAGATCTCGCGCTTGGAAAACGTGATGAAATCGTTCGTGTCGTTGATGAGCTCCTGGAACTGCTCGACATGGCCGATGAGACCGGGCACATCCATGTGGCTCTTGCCATGGGACCGCAGATCATACGCGATGGCGCCAAAGCCCATGCCGCAGAGTGCCTCAAACACGTGGAAGTATCGCTCCGAGTGTTCGTTCACCCCGTGGATGAACAGCACGACGCCACGCAGTGGCAGCGCGTCTTTCGGTGGGAACACGGCCGAGTAGCTGAGCTCGACGCTCAGGGAACCGATGGTCGAGCACGTGCCCTGCGTCACACGCAGGTGCTTGGGCATGTCTTTGGCTCGCTTCCAGCAGAGACACGTCGGGGACGCGCGGATCGCCGCGAGCATCTCGGGCGAGATGGACGTATCGTGGTCGGGGGCATGCGACATTAGCAGCGAGCTTCTCTTGAGACTTGATTGGGAAGGAGAAAAATCCAAACTGAGCTGCTGGGTGAGTTGCAAAGGGATCCGCCTGAGTGGCATGACGTGGCGCCTCCACTCCACTGTAACTAAGGCCACTACATTGTGCTCGGCTGAAGTCCACGCATGAGCGTGATTTACTCGAAGGTTCTTTCTCGCATCCGTCGTCAACGAAACCTGTCCTCGTAGATGGGCTGGAGATGGGTGGGTTCATCGACTAAGGTGTCACTTCCGAACTATTACGTGGGTGGAGTGGAGAAGTTGTGGGCGTAAACAGCAAGCACCATCTCTTTCCCAGTAGCAGAGAGTGGTGGCTTCACTCCATGAGTGGGTTGTGGCTTCACTCGCGAAAAAATGGGACTGATTCGAACAAGATGAGATACGACGTCGTACAGTATTTGGGGCAAGCAGACCCGGAGGCACCATCTCCTGAGCATGATACAAGCACTCGTTCAAAAGAAGTAAGCATTCTTTGGTCGCTTCACGTCGTTACCACTCTACTGCGGCAGTGGGAATCGCTTGTGGAGCCACGTCTGGATCATCTCCAGCACGCGCGCGCGTTCGAAATCTTCAAAGAGCACGTGGTACGCGCCGTCCACGATCTCAAACTGCTTGTCGGCGGCAGCGATTCGCTCGTAAAACTTCTGCGCGAGCGGCAGACTCGTGACCTTGTCCTCGCTGCCCATGACCAGGAGCAGAGGCAACTGGCAGAACGCACTCTGCGGGTCTTCGACACTCGTGTCATGCTGCAGTGCCTCCATGAACGCGAGCGTCTCGGCGCCCATGCGGCACGTCACGGGTTCGCTTGTCGTGAGCGGGTCGGCCTTGTAGTCGTCGGCCTGCAACGGGTCGCGGCAAATCCAGAGCTCGTTCACGGCCGGCACGAGCCGCGCTGTGGGCAGCAGCCACGACAGCGCGCCGCTCACGAGCTTGAGCATGTGGAGCACGAGCGTGAACTCAACACTGACGGCCGGGCCGACCAGCACGAGACCAGCGATTTCGTGCTGCTTGCTCAGCGCCGTGTGGATGGTCACGAGCGTGCCAAGGGACATGGCCATGATCACGAGCTTTTCCGACGGTGCCACGCCCAGTTGCGGGTAGAGCTCTTGCTTGGCAAACGTGAGGAAGCTGTTCGTGTCGTCGATGAAACACTGGAAGCTGTCGACGTGGCCAATGAGCTCGGGCACGTCCATTTGGCTCTGTCCATGGGACCGCAAGTCGTACGCGACGACGCCAAAGCCCATTTCACAGAGAACTTCAAACACGTGAAAGTACCGCTCGCAGTGCTCGTTGATGCCATGGAGGAAGAGCACGACGCCTCGGAGCGGCGTCGCGGCCGGTGGGAACACGGCCGCGTAGTGGAGCGAGACACTGGACGGGCTGCCGGTCACGCACGTGCCCTGCAGCACGCGCAGGTGCGACGGCAGATCGGCGGCGCGCTTCCAGCAGAGACAGGTCGGCGACGCGCGGAGCGCCGCGAGCGTCTCGGGGGCGAGCGTGGACGTCATGGTGCGAGTAGAATGGGAGAAGGCGGAGAAGGGGGAAAGTGAAGGTTCCTGTCGTGCACGACTGGGGAGGAATCTTGAGCACTTTCGTGGGGGGATGAGCCCAGTTCACCCGCCGTGGTTTACTGAACAAGGTGAGATAAGAAATCCCTCGCGTTTGTGAATACACTGTCCTGTCTGATTCTGACGGGGTGCAGCATGTTGAAGCTTGCGAGAGGATCCGTTGCAGCAAGAGACAGGACAAGCGGAGGAAGCATGAGCAACACGATGGTGAAATAGAGTCGTCTAACGAGTGGTCTGCCTTTCTCGGCTGATTTCTTTTTGTTGCGGGGGCGTGGCTACTGCTACAGCGTGTATGAAGAATGGGGAATGGAATACAATCCAAAACATCTTTCGAGGTACGGCACATAAGAGAGAGAAAGAAGGAGGAAAATGCAGCAAGAGAGAGCATAAACTCAGACGAGCAAGAATCTGAAAGAAGCGTCCAGTCAAACGGACATGGAGCCGCCGACCAGGTGCCTGTCGGGGAACGTGGGCGTTTGCACGCTGCGGTAGCTGTGCAGGCTGTCGGGGATCGCGTGGGTGTCGACGTTGATGCTGGTGATCGTTGCTGCCGTATGGAGACCGCTGCTGCCATGACCAAGGGCCGACGAAGTGTGGACGGACGTCGACGCCTGCGCACATGTCGACGACCGGTCTTGCGGACTGCCATCACTGGAGGAGTCCGAGTCAGACCGAGCCCCCTTTCCTGCCATCGCCGACGGTCTTGGTGATGGTGTGAGTGGCGCGAGCTGACGACGCAGCTGCGTTGGCAAGTCCACACACGTTGGGCGAGGCGAGGGAAAGCTGGCCATGGGGAAGCTCGATCGATAGTAGCTCACGGGTGCCTCCATGACCAATCCGCCAGACAAGCGAATGCGTGGGGATGATAAGTCTTCGTTCGACGAGGAGGCACTCGCCGTCGTGCCTCGCCTCCGCAGCTCGTCCGACAACCGTGTGGACGGCATTGGCATGAGTGGCACCGGAGGCATGGACGGAACCGACTGCATCGACATGGCCGATGCCACGGACGGCAGCATTGAACTCGAGATGCTGGCACCGATCGTGGAAAGTCGCTCGCCCCCCAGTACGGGGTCTGCCATGTCGAATGAATTCATCACGGTGCTGAGTGTGCGGTTCGTCATGTTCGGATCGAACTGTTCAGCCGACGCCGACAGCGCTTGCGCCTGGTAGTGTTCGCTGCTGTGGTAATACGTCGCATCGTCAAACTCAAACGCCGCGTCGTAAATCAGTTCCTTGAGCACGCGCTGCTGGAAGCGCTCGGCATACTGCTTGGGGTTCACAACCGAGATGCCGTGCTTATCTTGGAGCAGAATGTAAGCGCGCACAAAGTGTTCCGCTCGCTTTCGAAAGTTCCACTGCTGCAGCATATCAATAAGCCCCAAAAAGTAAATACCCGGCCCATGGACTTCGTCCACAGTCATGCCTCCGCAGACGGTCTGCGGAAACGACTTGTTCGAGGAGCCGCCCCCCATGCTGCTCTGGCGTCCACGAATACTGGACACACTGGGCCGCGGCAAATCCAGTGTTTGCGCCGACGAGTAATGGGACACGTTGAAGCTGCGATGATGGATGCCGACAAGCAGACTGTAGTCGATGCAGTTAATCTGGCACAGGAAATTCGAATCTTTCGTGAGCTGGCGAGCGACCGCACGCGCAGTGCTTCGTGGTAATGCCATGTGGCGATTCCAGTTCAGGTCCTTGCCAACTTGGTCATACTGGTGCCGCAAATTGCCTTCGCCACGCCGCACATCACACAGTTGGTCGTGGCTGCCACCGACGACATAGTCGCGGCTGCAGAACTTGCACGTCGCGATCGTGCCTGTTGGCTTCCTGCCTTCCAGCCGGCCGACCCACGAGCCTTTGAGATCAAAGCGTTCGTGGATCTGGAGCGTCGTGTCAAACACGCTCTGCATGACCATGAAGAACACCGTCTTGCCGTACATGGTGATCGCATGGCAGCCAAAGAACCGCGTCACGAACGTGTTGGGGTTGTTCTTCACAAAGCTGTAGTACTTGGGCAGAATAGTCAGCAAGAACTTGAGCTCCTCGTGCGTCATGGTCTTGACGACGTATTTGCGGTCGTCAGTAAAGTAGAAAAACGCCCCGCTTTTGCCTTCGCTCACTCGTTCTTTTGTGGTCTGCATCATCGAGGTCCGATAGCTGGTCGCCGAGATTGCCGCCTCCATTCGAAGCCGACGAAACACGTGCGGCGCATAGTCGAAGAACACGACGCCATCAGTGCGCTGGCCCCTGGCACCATAGTTGTTACGGTTCTCCAAGATGATCTCCTCGATTTGCGCGTAACTTTCCTTGCGCTCGCAGTAGTCGACGTCGTTATTGGCTGAGCTGTTGATACTGGCTCCTCCTCGACCTGTGTCGCCAATCGACGAGGTCGCCGATGCTCGCGCCTGTCGCTCCGTCCGGTCAAGTCCTTCACAAATACCCTTGGTCGTGTTGGTCAGAATCTCAAGTCGAAGCGCCCAATTGATGCTGTCGTCATGGGGAGGCATGTCAACGTATCCATAAGTGCGGAGCTGCTCGACAATTCTCAAGATATTGGACGTGCGTGTCCAGATGATCGAGTGGACCATGCCCTTGGCGAGCAGCAAGCATGACAGCAAGTGCCAGAGGCGACACCGCAGTCCGCCGCGCGTGGTCTCATCATGCGGCACGAGCGTGAACGCGGCGTAACACGCCAGCACTAGCGTCCAATAGCCAAAGTAGCACACGACGTAGTACTTGAGGTGGCGGTGGATGCGGTGGCGCGTGCGAAACGTATCGGGGAGGCCCTTCACAAACGTATTCCACGTGCGCAGCAGCGCGACTAGCGAGGTGCAGTACACCACCACGATGTAGAGCGCAAAGAAAATCCCGGATGTAAGCTTGATCGACCGTGGCGGTGCGTCCACCTTGTCTTCGTTGACGTCTGTGCCGCCAAAGATCTGGCCACTGTAGTTGACCCAGCAAAATCCAAAGAGCGCGTAGTGGGTATCAAACTGCGAGATGACGGCGCACGACAGACTCCAGATGCCCCCAAAGATGTGGCACTTTTTCATCTGTCCCTTGGAGGCCGAGAACGGGTTCTTGAGCGCCAGGAGCAAGTCGATCGCAAAGATGAGCATGTACGTCTCTTGGCCCGTGAGGAAAAAGTCGACAAACACGGCCATTTGCGAGCAGTGGGTCGACTCGGACGTGCGGTCAAGCAGGTAAAGGAACTGGTAAATGGCGCCGTAGACGCTCATGCCAAACATGATGCCTGCTGGGTGCTGCCGCAGCGCGCGCACGTAGAGGTACGTGGTGATGACGTAGAGGCACCCGATGAGCGACGCCGCCGAGACCATAATGGGGAGGAACGAGCTGCGCGCAGGGCAGTTGCCGGCCACGCCATTCGGGGGCGACGTCGCCTCGAGCGGGCTCGTGGCCATGGCGACGGTCGTATTCATGGCGCCTTCTTCTGCTTTGTCAAAGACACAGCGATACCTCTCGACTCGCTCCTCGCGCACGGACTCTCCCGCTCAAGCACTGAGAGAGAGAGAGAGAGAGACGCCACGGGCGATGGGGATCGGAGGACGCTGGCTGTAAGGGAGGTAAAATACTCCGCCCAGTATCGGTCTCTGTCGCGTACGTGGTGGCACGAAGCGAACGAGCGGGGCGGGAGTGCTTCTGAGGGGACTCGATAGGGCCCTTGCCAGCGACTCGCAGTCACGGGAGCGAGAGAGCGAGCGCACCACGGAAGACCGAAGAAACGAAGAACAGAGACGACGCTCTTATGTTCCGTTCCACTCGCCGTTGGGGAACCGACACGCTGACTGGATCACGAGGCGTGGTCCGTTTCTCCCTTGCAAAATGAAGCAGACCGTTGGATGCGTAGGGGAAGGGATGTATTCTGCTTTGCGGCATGTGAAGCGGCCCCGTGCGCGTAGCCAAAAGACAGCGTTCGTGCCACAAGCAGAAGATGCAGCGAAGGCGCCGCGAAGCCGCGGGATGCCGGCGCTTCGCGTCTCCCGATAGTCGCCCCCGCGGTGAGAAACTTTCCACGCTTTTCAGAAGCGCGTGTGGTCAGTGAGGCGATCGCGCCTTCAACCCAACATTGTAGGATATCGGCGGAAAGAGGCGGATGGCGCGTGGCACGTAAGGCGAGTGAGGCGTATCTTGAAGCGCGACATACAGCGCAGTGGACGTTACGCAGGGAGGTGGCCATGCTGCAATGCACCACTCTTCCTTTGGGAATTCCGAGGAAACTTCAACACCTGATAACAGAGGTTGAGAAGTCTGTAACAGAGGTTGATTGGTCTTGAAATGGAGGTTACGTTAACTGAGGGGGCCGCAGATGTTTACTGCGTAACTCTCCTCTTCGCCTCGCATCACGTTGTTGGTTGCCTCTGCCGCGCAGGACTTGCTCATCATATGAGTTATATTGGCGACCTTTACTTGCAGGGAATCTCGATGACCGAGGGATGCATCAAGCCAATTGGTGGTGTTGTCGACGCGTCGCCGCTTCTTCAAGATGGCAAAGACGCGCAAACACGCAAACACTGCCAGCGCATCATCGCCGCGTCTCGTGTCGCCGTGGGAGGTTGCTTGAACACGATTCTGTTGCGCATATGTTACGCAATGACGCTAATTTGGCGACATGGCCGCGTCATCAGTCGTCAATGCTGAACCGATGTTGCGCGAAGGTTGCCCATCAATCGAAAAATGCGGCCAAAGATCCAAACCTGAAGTTCCTGGAGTGAGCCTTGCGAGAAGCTCCAGAAACGCGAGGCACAACGAGGAATCGAAGGGCCATTCGTCAATCTACCACCAGGCGACCACGTCCTCCTCTCCTATCTCCCTCCGTTCGCCACTCGTAGAATGAGCGCCATCAAGGTCGTCGTGTCCGGCGCTGCCGGCCAGATCGCATACTCGCTTCTGCCCTTGAGTACGTCCTGTATCTCCCCACTTTTGCCGTGAAGCTGGTGTGCTGAGAGCAGCGCTGATCGCTATTATTAGTCTGCAATGGCCTCGTCTTTGGCCCGCAGCGCCGTGTTGAGCTGCGCTTACTCGACATTCCGGTCGCGGCCGAGGCGCTCGAGGGCGTGAGGATGGAAATTCAGGACTGCGCCTACGACCTCGTGAACGCGATCGTGCCGACCTCCGACTTGGAGGTGGCTTTCAAGGACGCCGACATTGCGATCCTCGTTGGTGGGTTCCCGCGCAAGGCTGGCATGGAACGGTGTGTCATTGCTGTGTTTCCTTAGGTTGTCGATAGGAGAGCAATCTGACTGACTCGGTGATCGTCTCTCGAACTGACGAACAGTAAGGATCTCATCGAGAAGAATGTGACGATCTTTAAGGCCCAGGGCCAAGCCATCGAGAAGTATGCGAGCCGCGATGTCAAGGTGCTGGTCGTTGCCAACCCGGCCAACACGAACTGCCTCATTGCCATGGAGAACGCTCCGAGCATTCCCCGCAAGAACTTTTCGGCGCTGGTGGGTTCATTCTTCGTTTCATCCACGTTACCATGTTGCTGCTTTACTGATGCATGTGGGATTCATAGACCCGTCTGGACCACGAGCGTCTCCGCTCGTTCTTGGTTGAGCGCACGAACGAGGAGCTCACAGCCAAGGGCTCGGCCTCGCGCGTCACGTCCAAGGATGTGCGCAAGGTCATTATCTGGGGCAACCACTCGAGCACGCAAGTGCCCGACGTGACGAACGTTGACGTCACGGTCGCTAGTGCCAGTGCGGAGCCGCTGTCAGCCTACGTGAAGGACACGGAGTGGATTGAGAACACGCTGGTCAAGAGCGTGCAACAGCGCGGCGCCGCGATCATCAAGGCGCGCAAACTTTCGAGTGCCATGTCGGCCGCCGCCGCGATTGGCGCCCATTTGCGCGACTGGCTGAGCGGCTCGGCTGACGGCGAGTTTGTGTCGATGGCGATCCTCTCGGACGGCAACTCGTACGGTGTGCCCGAGGGGTTGATTTACTCGTTCCCTGTCAAGTGCACGGGCAACGGTGCGTACGAAGTCGTGAACGGCCTGCCGATCAGCGATCGCATTGCCGCGATGATGAAGGCCACGGCCCAGGAGCTCAGCGAGGAGAAAGCCGACGCTGTCGAGATCCTCTCACGTGCAGCGTAAGAGCAAGGCGCTTTGTGTGGGTGAGGGTCTGTCGCGCCTGTTGACAACGTAACGTTGCACAATTCAGAGTGTAAAAAAAGTCAGCATTGGAGACCCACTCGTTCGTGTTTGATGCAAGGCTCCAGCGAGAGCTTTTGATTTATGTAGTACTTCTAAGGTTATCCCAAGGATTGTTTTGGCCATGAATGCTGATCATCGTGAGGTGAGATGAACATTTTACCACCCAATTGGGTGAATTGATGGCTAAAACGATATTTTTGCTGTCTACTGTAGTAGTCTGAACTGGCTCATTTGGGCACCAGTTGCCGTCAAGAGTTTTCCCTTCGTGACGCCTGCCACATTGCCACGGGAACAGAGGGATAGACAACATTGTCATGTGAGCGCACACTGTACACTGCATGTCGCGGCGTTCACGACATACAGCAAAACACTGTAAAATATCGATACGTATCAGAGATAGACAGCTGTACTTGACCAGTCTGAAGTTCCCACTTTTCCGCAAATGTTCAGACTCTAAGCGGTTGTGGAAAAGTAAGTTAATGTTACGTCGAAGTTACACGCCATGAATGTACTGGTTTTATGGCTGTTGACGTGACCCCTCATGGACGTTTGCATCAATTCAGCGTGGCGCAAGTGAAGAGTGGTTCTGAGGAGATCACCAGCTGAAGATCTGATGAGCTCTTCAGTCAACTTCACTCGCTTACTCTCTCCGAGATAGAGAGAGCCAGATAGTCTTTGGTCTGAACCGGTCATGACTCATCGTCGATGATGGCCAGTCCGTCTTGTTCGTCTCATGCTTTCATTCTTCAAATCTCCCCGTTCGTGTCAAGATGACCTCTCCGACTACTGCTGCTGCTGCTGACGACGTGTACCTTGAGCCCAAGACGCCACTCGACGATGCCACGAAGGAGGCGCTGCGTGCCTCCGAGACGGCGCGCTGCTGGAAGCGTGCGGCTGACATGCCGGCGCACCTACGCGTCGTCGAGGCGTACACGCCCAACCGCAACGGCCAACAACTCTGGTACGAGGCCGTGTTTCCGCCCGCCGACGTTCCGCTCCGTGGCGTCATTCTGTTCCTCCATGGCGTCCATGAACACTCGGCGCGGTACTTTCACGTGTTTGAAGATCTCGCCGAAATGGGCTTCGGCGTCGTCGCATACGACCTGCGATCCCATGGCAAGACCCACATGGACATCGCCAAGCTCCGTGGGCACGTGGAGACGTTTGAGCAC
>JAADWA010000654.1:0-17974 GCA_023335935.1 Pythium phragmiticola
CACGCAAACCCTCAGCAACGTCCACTGCCGTCGGCCGTCCCGTCGCTTCAAACGCCAGACAGCTCCGAGCCAACGCGAGAATACTCGCTGGACACGCCTCAGCGAACGATGGCTGCTTACGCTGCAACGCCACCAGCGGCAGCAACACAAAGTCGGCGAGCTGCTCCCCGTTCGTGTGAACCAATTCCGAAAACGGCAGCCGATGCGTGTCCAGTTCCGACAGCACGACGCCAAACGAGTACACATCGCACGCCGTCGTGTAGTCGCCTCCACCCAAGATGACTTCCGGAGCGACCCACCGACTGGTGCCGACGCCCGTCGTCATGGATCCGGCAGCAGATTCCGTGCGCGAGACTCCAAAGTCGCCGAGCTTGGCACGTCGATCACTTGTCAGCATGACGTTGCGCGACTTGAGATCGCGATGCACGACAGGCTGCGGTGTTCGAGTGTGCAGATACGCGAGAGCATCAGCGACATCAATGGCGATCTGCAGCTTCTCTGGTGTCCACGAGTGGTGGGCTGGATCTAAGGGAGGCTGGCTGTCCAAGTACCGCTTGAGGTCGCCGCCAGCCATGTACTCGAATAGCGCTTGGAGACCCGTCTTGTGCAAACCGGCGACGCCCACGAAGGCGACGATGTGCGGATGCGACAGCGTCGCTGCCAAGTTGATCTCGGCTACGAACGCGTCTACCTGATGAGCGAGTCGTTGGTTCCTGCCGAGTCGTTTGGACGCGAGCAGCCGCTTGTTTAGCGTGTCCCGTACCAGGTACACGACGCCGTAGCCACCACTGCCAATGATGCGCACATCGTCGAGTTGGTTGACGGCGATCTCTGGGCACGCCACAAGCAGATCATGCGCGATCGTGGGGTCACCCGAGCCCGAGAGGCTCGCCGAGTCGCTTGCAGTATCGTTGAGCGAGTGGTACTCGCTCGCGTTGTCGGTACTCGAGTGCGCAGTCTCTTTGGAACCCAGGGATCGCCGCCGACGGCGCACGAGGAGCCACACGATCAGCAGCACGAGGACCGTCGAGACCCCGATGAGAGCGAACCGTAACACCACCGGCTCGCTTGAGCCCTGAGTCATCGCAATCGGCACAGCGGCATCGCTCTCGTCCACGCCAGCCAACGTTGGCGGCGGTGGCATACTTCGCTGTGGGCGGTTCATGGGGGGAGACGTAACTTCGTTGCCTGCGCGGGGGCCAGAGCCGGACGAGTCCGTTGTGGGCCGACCCACGTAGTTTAATGGTTGGGGAGGCATCGTGGGCCGCGCTGTTGTGACCGCCGTCGTTGGTCGCGGCACGGCAGGCAGCGTCGCGGGTGTCGTCGTGGAAGGCGACTCGGTCGGTTTCGCGGTCGGCGCGGAGGACGTTTCCACTGGTCGTGGGGGGATCGTTGCCTTCAGCGAGGGTCGTGCCGTCGGCGGTGATGTGGTTGTGTTTGTGGGTGGGCGGAGAATGGGATCGAGCGGTAGAGGCCCCGGCAATATCGTGTAGAGCAAGGGAAGCGGCATGGTGACTTCCTTGTACCAGGACAGTCGAGTCGCGGTGTTGCACTCGCGCATGTAGGAGTTCATTAGAGGCGATTTAATGGCTTCTGAGTCGAGCCCCACCATACACAGGGGCATATTGATCATCATGAAGAGCCGGCGCATAATGTTGTCGCAATCGGGCACGTCGCACATTGCGGCAAACGGCGGGAGCGGAGGTGGTGTCCTCTTCCAGCTTGCACTGGCTTGAACAAGGCTCGAGTGCTGGATGGCACGCCGGATGGACACGCCCGAGTGCGCCTCGCAGACGCTGACGATCGGCGTCATGTCGACGAGGAATTGCTCCAGCGGATCGTTCCCACACGGGTCTTCTGGAGAGTGGTGGAATGTGCAATAGTCAATCATCCAGTAGGCGAAGAAACCGAGCGGCCGTTCGAACTCGGGCATTTGCTCGTACTGCGGGGAGCGAAAGGCACCAACGAGCACTTCGTTGAGCAGCACAACGCAGTCGCTGTTGGCACACATGGCGTCGAGCTGGTGAGGCGTCGGGGATGCATTAATGTCGAATGCAAAGCCCGACGCGGCGCTGCAGCCGGCCATCGTGCGCGCATTCCATTTGCGCACTCCGTCGAACATCGAGCTCGCATTGTGGATCCGATCGTCGTCGTCGAGGGACATGGAGACAAAACTGTGGGAGACTTTTCGAGGGGGTTTCGCGTTGTGGTCTGCGTGGCCTCGATGGGCCGCGTGAATCGGCTCTCAGCCAACCCTTAAATACTGAACAAAGCGTCGGCTCACGTCAACTTGTGATATGATGGTCAAGTGTGTGATACAGTAGAGATGTTCTCATGTGTAAGAAAGGGGTACATAATTCTAAAATGCCTCGTCTGACATAATATAAAGGTAGAGGGGCGGGCAATCCAGTCAAATGTAGCAGGCAAATGTCATGTCAGACAGGGCGGTCATTAAATCTCACTCTTTCCTTACACGTGAGAACATCTGTATGCACATGTGAAGCTTTCCGGCTGTGAATCACTGGCCTCAGTAGGACATGCAAACTGCCATTCCACTGTGGAACGGTTCCATGGTCAGCTCCGGTACAAGTAAACTGACTGTGAAATGGATAAGTTTCGGCCGCGCGGGAATAGGGCCAGTATGTACCGTGCACATGTGTAGAGAATCTCTACACATGTGTTATAACTAGAGATAGAGACGCACACGCAAAATCCAGACTACAACCTACTATACAGTACTTGCTACAGTGTATGACATGCACATATTGTACGCTGATACTGTACATATATCCGCGTATGTATACTCGCATGCCATGCGAGTGTATATCACACGCTTCTCCACGACATTTTCTTTCTCATTAGTAATGAATCATTATTCCTAGGAACACAACGTACTGTAGTACAGTAGCCTGTGGTTAATCGGACAGTGTCGCAGCTGTGCGAGCCGTGGGCAAGAACGGGCCAGCGCCCGCCGCGGATCTGTACATTGCCAGGACGCGCACGTTTGCGAGCACAATGTGCTGCACATCGCCTTTCGTCCGTCTGACAAGACGTCACGAGTCACGACGGACCGAGTCCAACGAGATCTGCCACACCACTACACACCACGTGAGGTTCCTGCGCTCAAGTTGAGCGCAGGAACCTGTTGAGCGGCTCAACCAGACCAAGAACCAATACAATCCATGGCGGCGTCCTACAGGGGCCGCCTCGTCCGGCCGCTGGTTGCGTGGCTCGCGCTTGCGGCGTCCGCCTGGGCGCGGCCGCTCGCGCTCTTTGAGTGCAACCTACCAGCGGCCTCGACTGTCATGTCCGATTGCGAGATGATTCTCTTTTCGCCCAACACACTGGGTCTCTACCTGGACAAGAAATGCCAGACGCCCGACTGCATACGCGATGTCGCCACCCTCGAGTCCATCAACCCGGTCGAGTGCATGCATCGAGGGTTCTTTCGATTGTATGCGGACGCCATCAGGCCACTGCGCGAGCACTGCGCCACGCTCAGGACTGCGCAACCCACGCTGCCTCCGCTCGCGACACCCGAGGCGCCACCAGCAATGCCTTCGCCATCGGTATCCACACCGACACTGACAGCACCGTCGAAGGACGTGACGATGAGCCCCATCGCTCGGATAACGACGGCACCTCCGTCTTCAGTCGCGCCACTGACGACTGCACCACCGACAAGCGGATCGGGGGCGGACCCGAAGGAGCCGCCGACAACGACCGTATCATCCGTGCCGAAACAGAATCCATCGTCGTCACCACCGCGGACGCCAGCGCCTGTGTCCGCGGATTCATCGAGCGATTCCTCTGGTCTGGTTCTAGACACGACGCAGACCGTACCACCGACAAGTCGGTCGCCCGTGACCACGCCCACGGGGCTGCGGACGGCTGGGGACAAGTCCAAAGGCCCCACGCAATGGCTTCTCCCCGCATTGGCCACCGTCGGCATGGTCACCATCGTGCTTCTCTGGGTCTACAAACGGCGTCAGCGCCTCAAAGCCCCTTCCAAATCCTTGGTGCCGTATGCCGCCCTCAGCAGCCCACGTGACGGGGTGGGCAGCAAGACAGCGACAGTGACTACCGGCAGTGAGGCGCTCGAGGGCGAAGCCCCGGTTCTTTCGCCAGAGCTTTCGAAGCTCGCGGTCGAGCGACTGAATGGCGATGCAATACTTGAAGCCTGGCGACTTCGCGGCAAGCCCACGACCGACAGAAACTTTCTCGGCCGCGGTAGCCACGCCTATGTACACCTTGTGGCCCTGCCCGACGGACGACTGCTCGCGTCCAAGCGACTCGCCGTCGACCAAGTCACGCTCGTGCATCTCACCCAGCTCATCGGCGAAGTCCACATTGTCTCGAAGCTCGACCACCGCAGCATTGTCGAGTTTGTGGGTGTGGCGTGGACCTCGGCGTTGGATTTTCAGGTGCTATTTGAGTTTATGGCTGGCGGTGACCTGCGTGAGTACCTCGACACACACCCACGCACTCAGGAGTCGGAGAACAACGTCATGTGGTCTCCGCTCAAGCTACGCATGGCGCTGGCCGTCGCCGAAGGACTCACGTACGCGCACTCGTTCAACCCGCCGCTCGTGCACCGCGACCTCAAGTCTCGCAACATTCTGCTTACGCACGATCTGGAAACCAAGATCAGCGACTTTGGCGTGTCGCGGTTCCAGTCCGAGAGCAACACCATGACCACAGGCGTTGGCACGAACCGCTGGCTGGCGCCAGAGGTCATCTCGGGCGGAGGGGGCTACACGGAGCGCTGCGATATTTACTCGTTTGGCGTCGTCTTGACAGAGCTTGATACCCACGATCTGCCTCTGGCATCTGTGGCACAGCGAGACGGTCGCAGACCGTCGGAACTGTGGCTGATGCAAGAGATTGCCCAGGGCCGAGTGCGGCCGTCGCTGTCGGCGTCGTGTCCACAGGAAATGCGTGACCTCGCGACGCGATGTCTCTCGTTGGATGCGGACGACCGGCCAAGCGCACTCGAAGTCGCCTATCGCTTGCGCTCAATCATCAATACCACGTCTCACCCATAGTATTAGTACGAAAACGAACAAAGGCAAACAAAAGCATGGCCAACTCATTCATCACCCGCCCAAAAGGCGATCAATTAGTACATGAAATTCTTCTCCAGCGTCTCGTTGCTCACGAAGTGACTACCACCACCACAGCGCCAGCCGCCGCCGACCTGTTTCCACTCGTATCCCGCTGGACACTTGGCCAAACGGCGCAGCTTCTCCTGAGCCTTTTGGTACAGCTCGGCCTTGCGGCGCGCCTCTTCTTGCTTCTTGCGGTCTTCAGCGTCCTTCATGTCCTGTAGCATTTGCTTGTACGCTTGCTTGGCGCGCTCGAGCTCTTCCCACACATCGTCCGACACGCCAGGGTCCCGCTCGCACTCATCGCTCGTGGCCTCATCTTCATCCACTTGGCGTTCCTCGTCTTGCTTCGTACCGACCGCCTCATCGGCCTCTTGCTCCGCCGCAGACTCTGTCACCACCTCGAACCGCGGTGGCTCAGAGGACGCACTATCCGTTTGCAGTCGCTGATAGCCACCCATTTCTGGACGGCTCAGTCGTTCGGCCTTGGGCGGTTCGCGCGCGGCGAGCACGCGCTGGCTCGCGGTTTCCACATCCGATAGCGTGATCGTACGCTCCAGCTCGGGCTTACCCACGACACGCTGCGCGCGGCACTCGAGAACGCTTTTCCACACTTTGTCGACGTCCCGTCCATTGCCAAACCCGGGAAGCAACCGCATCGACGTAAACAGCCTCTCGAGCGCATCGACGGCGTTGTCCGTCAGTGCATACTTCTCGCGCGTACTGCGCGACTGCATAAACGAGACGCAGTCGCTTGTCTCCCAGTCGGGGAACTCGAGAAAGCGCGTGAAACGGCTCTTGAGACCAGCGTTGCGGTCGAGCATCGCGTCCATGTCGGCCGGGTAGCCAGCAATAATGATCACCATACCGTCATACATCGGGTCGGTCATGGCCGCGACGAGCGTCGTCATTGCTTCTTCCCCATAGTGTCCCTTGCCCAATTCGTACGCCTCGTCGATAAAGAGAATCGCGCCTCGCGCTTGGCCCAGCTGCTCTTCGACTTTCTTCTTGGTCTGGCCAAGGTACTCGCCGGTCAAGTTGAGACCGGACGTCTCGACGACACGATCGGATCCCAATAGGCCCATATTGTGGAGAATCTTGCCCATGGTGCGTGCGACCGTCGTTTTGCCCGTGCCTGGAGACCCGCGGAACACGAAGTGGCCAATCTCGGGCCACTCTTCGCCCTCTTCTTCGGCCACTTGAATCCGCGTACGCAGCCGCTGTAGCTCATCCTTGATATTATCCATTCGGTAGAGCTTATCCAGCACGAGCAAGGGATCCTCGGGTGCTTTCGTCGCTGACGCCTCTCCTTCTCCACCGTCGTCCTTCGCACGCTTCGCCATTTCGTTCTCGATATCCTCCAACTGGAGCAGCATCCTCGTCTCGCCATGCTGCAGGGGTCGTTTCGACGCATTGGCCATGGCATTCTTGAGCAGCATCTCGACCGCACCGGCATTGCCAAAGTTGGCTTGACGCCGCTGCATCGACAAGAGCTTGACCACTTCTTGAGCCAAGTCCAGTGGACAGTCGACCTGCTTACGTTCGCACGCAGCCGAGAAAATGTCGAAGAGTTCCTGGTCGTCATAGTCATCAAAGTAAAACGCATACTCGATGGGGAATCGACGCGCGAGACCCGGATTCTGTGTGCGCAGCATCTCGGTCATTTGATGTTCATAGCCAATGAGAATGACGGCGATATCGTCCGAGTCCGAGCCCTGCACCTTCTCAACCAGCACATCGAGCACTTGCTTGCCGTACCAATTGTCATTGAGGTTGTAGGCCTCGTCAATGATCAGCAGTTTGCCTTTGGCGAGCTTGAGAATCTCGTTCGTCTTGGTCTGCGACTGGCCAATGTATTGACCGACGAAATCGCCTGCCGTCTTCTTGACCACATCGCCATTCGACAAGAACCCGAGATGCTTGAGCAGCTTACCATAGAGCGATGCACACGTCGTTTTGCCTGTGCCGGGATTGCCCAAGAACAGTCGATTCATCACGACAGACAGCGTCTCTCTTCCGTTCAGCTCACGCTCATAGTTGGCGTCGCAAATGTCGATGAGTTCCTTTACGCGTTGCTTGATGCGCTTCCATCCAATCTTGTCGTTCAGTTCTTGTACCAACAGCTCGAGCTTCAGATTCTTGGACGGTCGCTCGCCAATCACATCCACTGCGCGTAGCTCCATGACGTCATCAAAGTCTTCTCGGGCCATGGCCTCGGCAGCTGCGCGCTCAAAGAGCTGGCGCACATCGCGCGCGTTCCCGAATCCTTTCCGACCAGCACCACGCGCGAGTCGACGGCACGCAATCGTCGAGACTTTATCATCGCACGCCCACTCGCGCTCGGTTAGTAGGCCGTCCCAAATGACTCGCAAATCGGCTTCATCGAAATCCTCAAATACCACCTCGGTAAAGCGACTGCGCAGGCCGTCATTGTGGGCGTACAGCTTTTGCTGGATGTCGTCTTCGTAGCCAGCGAGGATCATCGACAGATCGTGGCGGTGCTCTTCAGCGGCCACCAGGATCTCGGCCACGATCGGCTTGCCCTTGGGGTCGCTGCTCGGCTCGAGCTCATACGCCTCGTCGACAAACACGACACCTCCCATGGCCTTCTGGATCGCGCCTCGAAACTTGTCGGTGCCCTCGTCCTTCAGCTGTTGCGCACCGCATATCAAGGCAGTGCTGTTGCGCCGCATGCCGGAATCCTTGAGGATGCGCGCAAACAGTTTCGCGACCGTGGTCTTGCCCGTGCCCGGATTCCCGACAAAGCAGTAGTTCATAGCCATGGCATTCTTCTTGCGCTGCGACGGTGTCATACGCTGGAACGCGAGCGCGCTCTTGAACATATTGATTGCAAAACGCTTAACGCGTGCAAGCCCGACCATCTTGAGCAGCTCATCCATCGCATTCGATGAGCAGTTTTGCTCAGCCTTGAGTTTGGCCCATCGCTCGTCCACAGTCATTGTGGTCTCGTCTTTCGCACTGGCCGCGTTTCCGCTGGCGATCGTGTCTACCATCTTGAGCTCGGCCGCCGAGAGCCACAGCTTGGCCGCGTCCGGGTAGATCGTCTTAAACAGCCTCAAGCATTCATCTGGTCGGACACGCGGTGAGATGCCTGGATTGCGAGCCAGAAGGCGACCCAACGCGACCAGCACCAACGGGTGGCACTGGCTGGCGTGCTCGACGTACTGCTCCAACTTGGCCAGGGCGTCTTTCGTTGCCGTCTTCTGCACCTCCAAAAGGTCCAATGCCATTAACAGTTCAGCCTCTTCAAACGGCTGCTTGGTCGTGACCGTTTTCAAGTAGTTGATGCCGTCAAATGGCCCTTTCGTCTTCTTCTTTGCTCCTTGTCCGTGTTCTCCACTCAGACGACGCAGGAATACGAGCTTGTCGTGCATCTGTCGCTCGACACTCTCTGGAAGACTCGTGCCTCCGATGAGCAGTGGCTTCCCCGGCCAAGGGTAGAAGAGGCGAATCCCAGCAGCCCATGCAAACGGAAGCGCCTCGAAGAGCTGGCGGCACGCTTCTTCGTCGTCAGGAGACAGAAAACTGCCAGATGGCGTCGCTCCGTCCTCAGCCTTCCCGACGGATCCTGGTGACGTCGACAAAGCCTCTCGAGGCTTGAACACGAGGAAGCGAGCAGGCAGTATGCCATAGAAGGGCTTCACTGTCACTTCAAACTCACCGGCGAGACACGACGCAATCGCCTTTTGCTGGGACGCAACGACTGTAGCTTCACCTGTTGGAAACATCGCGAACGGGTCCCATACGCGTAGTGTACCGCCCTGGCTGAGCGTCCCATTCTTCGTTTTCGCGAAGAAGGCACTATCAAACCCAAGTTCTTGCTGCTGGTTCTCAATCCACTGCGTGTGCTTGGAGCCGAACTTGTTTGCTGTCGGGGCATCGGACGGAGCAACATTGAGACCCACACTAAAGAAAACGCCAAAGACAACTCGCCGTGCTGTCGGCGCCTCATTGCTTCCTCCTCCGGCGGGGGGCACCATGTGACTCACATTTTTGGCCACTACGGGATACGCTTGGAGACTGTTCCAGGTCATCGTCGACGCAAAGTCCTTGAGCTCAAACCTCATTACTGGGCTCTTGACGGTCGTTTTGGAAGCATCAATCACAGTAAAAACTGGGAAGAACATCGGCTGAAACAGGGCCCGAGTCCAAACGTCTTCCTCCTGTTCGATCCAGCCACGGAACCGCTCCAGCACATTGAGCTGCCGCTGGTAGAATTCGAGCTTGGCACGATAGCGAAGACTCGTGGAAGAGGCAAATGCCGGAACTTGCATCACCGCCGTTGGTGCATCCACCGGTGGCCATGGCACCGATTCCGATGGCCCTGCCATGCAAACACTTCGCACGCGCTCGATCATGGCAGTGAGTGAGTCGAACGAACACGCAGGGCACGCGGTTGGTTCACCCCTGGAACATACAGCGACTTGATAGTTGTGTTTCCCACTCGCACAAGTCCACAGCGTGCGGGACTGACACGATAGCTTCACAGGCGAGCCCGTATTTCCCAATGCGCATTCCGTCTCAACCGTTTGGTGGCAGACTTGCGAATTCCAACACGGCATCGCAACCTTCTGCTTGCATCGATACTTGGTAACATCCACGCAGCACGACACCTCGACCGTGTGGCCACATCCCAACGCTTTGGTCGTCAACTGGTTGCACACCGGAGCCTTGCCTTCGCCGCGGAGAATCTTCGCCGCCTGATCGCACGGGAACCGGCCTTCATGGCCACATGATGTGTTGCGACGCAGCAGCACCGACCGTTTGCACTGTCCTAGCGCAGTTTGCAACGCAGTCGAAAGCGGACGCTGTGGAGCCGGGAGCGACATGCACACAATGCCCGAAGAGATGAACATATCCACTGCAGCACGTTGCTCCGACGGCACTTGACTCCACGGCTGCCACGATTGCAGCTCGACAATAAGAGCACAGGGCAACGTAAAAGCGTGGCCGCAATCGGGACGCGTCGCCTCAGTCGTCTCGCCGCATGGTTGACTGGTACTCCGCGCTTGGTGGCACGGTAACACTTGTTCGTGGCCGCAGTTACGACGCAGCGTTACACTGCTTTTGCATTGCACGTTCAGTCCGAAATTGCGGTACACCGATAGCCGCTCGTCTTCCTTCACCGTGTCCACCGGAGCACTACATGGCTGCACGTTAAATGTCTGATCGACACGCTGTTGGAGTCGCCTGGCATCGGCACACGTCGTGGGGTAGACGTGGCCGCATTCCGGGATCGAGAAACTGACAGGCTCCGGGCACGGCGGCTTGGTCGACGCCATGTTGAAGGCAGCACTGCACTGCACACGAGTTTCATGACCACACTCCCGTCGAAAAATGACCTTATTCGTGCATGGATGGTCTGCTGGCCCGTACGTGACACGCTCTTCCACAATGCCAAATGTCGTAGATGATGCACCAGACCACGACCGCAACGCACTCGCAGTGGGGCATGACGTCGTCACCTCGTGGCCACAGCGCGGGAGTACTGCCTTCACTTTCTGGGCACAGGTGTACTGATTCCGCCCCTCGACTATGCCTTTCCGCGCGTAGCATTTCAGTGTCGTGGTGTGGCCGCACGGTGGCACGTACTCGACGTCGATCGAACAATTGGGCGCGCGGGCCGAGCCGGATTGGTACCCATAGTAGGCGTCACACGAGCAGCTCAGCTCGTGCTTGCAATCCGGATACACATACGGTGTGATCGCTTGCTCGGTACACTTGGGCCACGCCGTCTTCTTCTCTAGTACGTCCACTTCTTGGGCGCAGGCGACTCGTTGCACGTGCGTGCACGGCAGTTGAAGCTCCACCAATGCTGCACATCGGTACGCGATCAGTGCGTCCGCGACACGTTTGCGGTTCGTCGCTTGACAAACCTGAGCACACTTGAGAGATTTGGGGTGGCGTACACAGGGCGAGTCGACCTGGACATCGCACGTTTTGGCGTGCTGATCCAACACCGACCAGTGGCAGCGCTTACCGCATTCGTGCGAGCACTCGAGAGCGTGGCGACACACAACGCCACAAAACGAAAGCGCAAGCTTCTTCGGATTTTCCACCGAATGCACACTATCGCGGTGCTGTGGACAGCAGAGCGGCAGAGCAGCACCAATGCGAGCCTGGTCAAACGATGGCCAGACGGCATCAACGTCAGGTGTGTTGTCCGATGGGGCCGGAAGCCGTAGCTTGTCAAGAGTCGCCTGCCAGTGCGGAGGTGCCGACGTTGCGGCGTTCGTGAAATAGTCGATGTTGCCCACGACGTACATGCCAATTCGCGCGCGACTGAGCAGCACGATCATGCGGTTCTGTAGCTTGACGAACGGTGTTCTCGACTTCCCGTCAATCACCAGTGACACAATCACGATATCTGCTTCGTCACCCTGGAAACGATCTACCGTGGAAAGCGTGCACGATGGCTCCGCTCGTTGGTCGCGTCCAATCACTTTCATGCCAAACTGCTGCGACATCAGGAGGTTGCGCATGAGCATGAGCTGGCCCTTATACGGCGTCAAGATAGCAATCGACTTGCCGGGGACACCACACTCGGTGAGGTATTTGGCCAAGTGACACGCCATGTCAGCCTCGTGAGAATTGATGCGAGACAAGCCGACTCGAGCCTTCTCTTCCCGCCCGCCATGAGTCCAAAAGAAGAGATGCGGTGCGACGCCTGGGACCTCTCGCCCGCGTGCCGGCGTCAGCCTCACTTTATCGACTGCATTCGAAAGCAGGGACGACCCGTACAACTGTCGCCGCTGTGGAAATCTCAGCGTCGTCTGAATAGTCTTGGTGTCGCAAATCGAATGATCCTCGATCGCCGTGATGTCGACGTAAAACTCGCGCGTGAGGTCCGCAATATTCTTGCGCATGCGACGCTGAAGCGATAGAACCGATGAAGGCACCTCGTACTCCCCAGGGGCGCGAATGAGACGCTCAAACATCGAAATGTTGATCTTGTTGATACGCTCAAAGTCGAATTTTGACATGACCGACGGCTGCAACTGCAAGTGGTCGCCGATCATCTCCAGCTTGCACGTTGTCGATCCCAAGCAGGCAAACAGCAACGGCTCCAATACCTCCGAGGCCTCCTCCACGAGAATCGCAAACGGCTTGGTGGCACGGATCGCTTCCAGACGCGTAACGCAGCCCGTAATGGTTCCTCCAATGATCGCGCGGCCTTCGTACATTTTCGTTTTCGCACGGCTGCGCTCTTGTTGCAGCTGCCGCTTGGTCAGCTCAAACTTTGCCCGAATCGCTTGGATCATCTTGTGCGCGAGTGGATCCCAATGAGATACAAGTGCGCGAATTGCTTGCCACCGCTGGTCAAGACTCATGTCCCAATGCCATTCTGCCACACTCAGAGCCGCATACTCGACGAATCCATCATCGAGTTCCTGAGCATAGCCTTCGCCATCAGCAGTGTCGTCTTCATCACCAAACATAAACTCGTCTTCGCCACTGCCACCGGTCTCGACTTCATCGACATCTCGGAGATGCTGGATATGGTCGGGCTCGTCGAAATCTTCTTCGGCATTAGGAAGCGCTTGATCAATAGCAAGATCAACAAACGATCCGGAGGCATCGGAGGCAGCATCCGAGGCAGCATCATCGGAAACGGCCGTCTCACCCTTCTCAGCCGTGGACACGCCAGCTTCTTCCAGCAGACTTATTGTAGCAGACTTCAAGCAGGTTTCATCGGGGACGTTTCCACCATCCACACCATCCTTGTGTTCATCTCCAACTTTGACAGCGACGCTTTCATCTTCGCGACCCGGCGACTGAGCAATGTCTTGATGCATAAAAACCTCCGGTACGATGGGTGCCTTCGCTTTTCCTGCGTGATTCACACAAAACATCATCCCTACTGCAGGCGTTCCCTTGCACGGCTTGCGTTTGGCATTCGTTGCTGCGCACTTGCCCGGTGTTGCACGTGCAGTCTGGCCGATGGTACTACTACTCGCTGCACCATGCGCCTGGGATAAATGGCTGTAACAGAATGGAGTCGACCGCGAGATGGTAATGACTGTGCACGGCGCTCCCGACCGAGTCTTGCCTTGGCATTTCGAAACACTGTGTTCTGGGCAGTACGACGAGTCCACTGACGTAACAACGTTCTCGCACTGACCATCGCGTGACGCCCCCCAACAGAGTGGATGCTCCCAGCACGTGTTGCGTGGCGGTGCATCTTGAGCAGCGAAGATCTCGTCCTCTGGCGACTTCTCGCGGATGCAGACAAAGCACGCATGTTTCGTACAAAGCACTTGATTGTCCCGAAACACTGGCGCGTGGCAGTCCTCCATCGAACATAAGTGGTCGCGGCAAAAGCCACACTGCGGTACAACCGAATTCTGGCAGAATTGTTCGTGGTTTTCGGCACTCGTCGATGCAAAATGGCACCGGTGCTGCTTGCAAAAGATGCTTTCTGTGGGGTCTGCAAGGTGGGTACATTCTTCTTCAGCGTAAGCGCACGCTGGGACTGGCACAAATCCACCCATCCACTTGAGGAGAATCTCTGCAGGGTCGATCTGCGGGTCGTAGTGCCGAATACCGTCGTAGAGAACGGCAATATCTCTCTGGGTTAGCGTCACGTTCTTTGCGACATACTTGTCAGCGGCTGCGACTGCATCGATCTTCTCCGACGCTTCCGGCTTGGATTCATCATCGCTGTTCACCTCGCTCACATCTTCCGTCTTGGGCATGGTCTCTTCCAGCTGTGATATGCCGACGATAGTCGCCGCAATCTTAGCGAGCTCAGCTGACGCTTGGAACAGCACCTTGTTTCGGTCGCGCTTGGCGTCGCCATCATCGCCTTCGTGGTTGGCTTGACCCGAACCAGTAATGAGCACGTGCGCTTCGTAGATCACACCAAAGGCGTTGCGGACACTTCGCACCTTGGATGCGAGTTGATGGAGCTCGTCCAGCGACTTCGTGAGCGTAGCAACCTCTTTCGTCGATGCAATGACATTTGATTCTTGGAACCGGTACAGCGTTGGCTCAGTGCAGCCGCCGCCGAGTCGTACAAGTGATGCCTGATTGTGCTGGATGGACATCTCGGCCTTCACCAAATCCACGAGAAACTCATCAATGGCGTGGTTCTTGTACGAGAGCACGAGAATCGGCGGTTCACCCACTGACGGACACACGTGCATCCACAGCTTTCGAATCATCAAGAGCGCACGAACGACCACGACGCCCAGATACGACTTGCCGGTGCCTGGTGGACCTTGCGTGCAGTGCACGGGATGCACAAGCGCGCCGATAAAACTTTCCAGCTGCCCACGGTCTAGCGTCGCGTGCGTGACCAGCTTGGTCAAGCCTAGGCGTAGCTGCTCGGCTGCGGTTGTATCCCGTCGGATCTGGACGATTGGATCCAGCATACTGTTTTCCACAAGCACGTGGATAAGCGAACGAATCGCACTCCCTTCCAGCGGATTAGACGAAGCGTTCCCTGGCGTACCATCGTCGTCACTCTCGTCTGAGCCGTCGAGACCTTCGCCCATAAGGCAAGTCGCAGAACCGCCATCGCCGCCAAACATAAACTCCTCATCGTCGCCGTCATCTCGACCACGGAGCCTCTTGAGGTTCACGAGCGCACCCGACTGAAACGGCATGGGCATTTCGCGCTGGCGCTCGAGTGCCTTGAGCACCGGAATGAACTCGGGCACAAACGTCTGGCAGTCAATGATCGCCACACTAGCACCTTGCTCAACTTCTCTCGACAGCAACGGGTTGCCGATCTCATCCACAGAATACTCGAGCAGCTCTAACGCGAGCCGTCCGGCTTCGCGCTCCTTGAATTCGTCACGCGGCTGGCCGTGAAGCGCCACCTTGGCCCAGTAAATCTCATCGCTAAGCTTGAGCGACCCGCCACGACTGGACAGCAGCACAATGCCCACGAGATTCGGCGACGAGAGCCGTCGCGTAGTCTTCCAGTGGATTTGCATGGCCGGTGGACGGCGCGAGGCAAAGTCCGCGAGGTAGATCTTGCCGTCAAAGCGAATCGTGCGCACGGTCGCGTCGTAAATGTGGGTCGACGCACGCTCCGACGGCGGTCCACGAAGCTTTTGCTGGCGATCCAACGCGCACGGCTTGCACAGTCCAACGTGGTGCATGCGGTTCGCACACACGTATTCCACGAGCCGAGGGCAGTTCCGCGTGCGGCACTGGCAGTCCGAGTACCCTCTCGCGTGCATGGGCCACAGCGGCTGGTCGCAAATCTTGCCGTTGGTCTGGAGCGTGCAGTGCGGGAGCAGCGCATTGTGGCCGTCGATAAACGTCATGCCCGTCCACAACTGGATGGTCGTATCAAAGTACTCGTCCGGTGATTCGTACACGCCATCGCCGTGTCCACCGGGCACTTTCATCGCCGGCAGTTTGAGCGGCTGGAAATGGTTCCAGTCCGAGAGCCACGCGATGGTCGGTTTTTTCCATGGCGATACGGTGGCCACACCGTTGTCCTCGTCTTCATAGCTGGCTTCTTCCATCGTGCTGGTGCGAATGACCCAGGGCTTGTCGAGTTCACTAAACAAATCCATCACGCGCTGGCGCGCTTTGCGGTGGGTCGCGTACCGCGGCTCCAGGAGCTGATCGGCGTCAGTCAGCATGTCGTTGAGCGCACTATGGACGTCGTCGCGCGCTTCGCTCCACGTAAACTTGGTCAGCCGCTGAAACACTTTCTCCACGACTTCGACCGCGCTCAGCTTGGCTTCCTCGAGACTCAGCCCCGTGCCCAGGGTGTTACAGGCATCGCTCGCGTAGCGCAAGAACGCCGCGACCACGGCCACGACATCACGGAGCCGTGGCGGAGTCACTGCTGCTGACGCGGGCAGCCGTGCCAGCGCCGTGAGCAGCGTGCGCACGCTCGTGCCGTCCAGCGTCGCCGCTTGGCGCCACGACGCCGTCCACATGGGCTCCATTTCGACCACGGCCTGCGCGAGGCGCGCCGGCGCACACGGTCCGAGCACGTGCGTGATAAAGCGACTGCACGACATGTTGCCAATGTTGGGACACGCCTGTGGGCGGGGCGCCCCGCGGCCTCCTCTGTTAAACGATCCGCGGCCACTCCCGGGGCCTTGGGCACCGCGATACGAACCTCCGCTCCCCCTCGCCTGGTACGCGCCGTCACCGCCTCTCCCTCGACCTCCATATCCTCGACCACCATATCCGCCGGCGCCTCGTCCACTGCGTCCTCCCTGTCCGCCGTCGCGTCCACCACCACCGTTTCGTCCGCCGCCTTGTCCGTCGCTTCGTCCGCGGCCACGGCCACGGCCACGGTCTGGTGCGCGCCCTTGACCGGTGCCGCGGGCGCCGCCTCGGCCACGCGAGGTCGTATCGCCATTCACCATGCGTTGCTTCTTCGTGCGGTTGTTGGTGTTGGAAACCAACGAGTGAGGTTTTGTGGCTTGTGAGAACGGAAAAATATCCTTAGGATACGCGCACTTCAACACCCTCTGAAACATTGTACCCTTGACGTGGGCGCCATGATTGAGTTGCACTGCGGACGCATCTGCGAAAGCGTATAGATGGACGTGCCGTGGGCGACAGGGGGCAGAGAACTCCCCCTCTCTAATCAAATACGGAATGAGTGTGGGAAGAGGAGATTGATAGTGAGTCCATCAGTGGTGGACGGGGCCCCAGTGGGAAGTGTGGGTTTATTATAGTGCGGTTCACCTAAAACAGTCCTATGTTAGTACCCGGAGCCTTCTAGGATCTGAAGAGAGTTTGAATCACTTCCTACCGTGGTCAAAGAGTAAAACGCTGTCGTAGCTCATGATCGTCGGGCCGAACACAGTGACGATCACGGCAAAGTCTTTTCTTTCAGCGTCTACAGAGTACACAACCACTTGGATCAAAACTGGTGCAATGATTGATGGAAATGCTGCATTGAAGTCCCATGGAGCAGCTGCGGGACGCCTATGAGGCCAAGCGGCATGCAGTCACGAGGCAATCAGGGAGTCAAAGCTGACAGCGAAACGCGCGCGCGCAGATCAATACGCTACGGATTCCTTCCTTTTGCATGGGTTGGCCAAAGTTGATGTGTGACACACCAAGTTGAAGTTCATCAAGCAGACGGAATACACGGGTGAGGGCTCGTAGGCCGACCCAACAGTATTGTGCTCGCCCTTGGGGGTTTGGTTTTTGGGGTTTCGGTGCGGCAGTCGAGTCTTGAGCAGCAGCCGACAATTGTGTAGGTCAAGAGGGAGCCATACCTCGCCGTTACTAAACTTAGAGACGCTGATCAGCGGCAACTGCAGCAGTTGCAAGTCCTGCGCATATAAACTTGAATAAAGACACCGAAACCAACGCGACCAGCTGCTTCCCATCTTGAGTCAAGCTGGGAAGCGAGTGCCGGGCTGATCGCGTTGGTTTCAGTCAAGCGTCTTCCATGTAAGTGCGTTATACGATTCTCTCCCGCTCTCTGGACGCCATTTGGCAATTTGACCGCCACGCGGAGTCTCCCTCTCTCTCTCGAACACCGCCATGCAGCAGGCCAACCGTGGCGGCCGCCCCCACCGCCCCAAGGTCGTGCTCCTCCAGGACCACGCGGCAAACAGTGTCAGCGAGCAGAGCGAGCTCGACCTCGATCTTTACGAGATGGATGAAGTCCCCGACTCGCCGAGCGAGCAGCTGCCAGGCATGTCGTTCAGCGGCCTGCCACCAATCCTCAACCATGACTCTTTCATCGAGGCGCCTCAGCTACCGATGCGCGCGCGCGGTGTGGCACCCATCACCGACTCTAAGCCGAGCGACGCGTCGTCGCAAAACCACACACACCAGGACACGTCGAGCTCGGCCGGCGGGTCCAGTAACACGCGCCGTCTGCACGGGAACCGCCCCATGAACCCGCACCC
>JAADWA010000655.1:0-17929 GCA_023335935.1 Pythium phragmiticola
GCGTATTCTTACAGTAGACAGCATACTGCGAACTGGACGAGATGGATAGATGGATCCTGATGTTGGTGCCCGCAGCTTTCACCCGCCCATCCATCCCATTCTGGCGAGAGAAGAAAGGCATCTCCGAAACGGACTAACCATGATAACGCTGCATGTCTCAACACACGCAGCATCAGCGGGGCAGTAGGGACCAGTTCTTCGGAAGGAATTAGTTTTCAGGCTTCTATTTTGGTAGTGTTTCGTTATGAAGAGGCGGTTGGCGTCAGAAGCTATGCTATGTCCAAGTGAGCTTAGTACTGGATTCACTCTTTAGTGGTCCCTCGACCATGCTCCCATAATTAATCAATCCGTGTTCTGAGCTCATCATCTCAAGAATGAAGAATGTGGTCGCAAAGTTCTCAGCCGCAATCGCACGGCGACGGCCGGTGCTGCTCGCATTGGCGTTGCTGGTTGTGGTGACCCACACCATCACGACGGGCCGGCTCTGCAGGTCATTACGGTCCACTATCGTTGGACCAGCCTCATCCATGGAGATGCACATTGCACAGGAAGCACAGGAAGCTCGCCAGCGCGCCCTGGATGACGCAGCGCTGCGGTCCTCAATCCTCAGTAATTCGACGCTTGTGCCGGACGTGCTCGAGCGGCTGCTCAAGCGCGAGCAAGTGCTGCAGTGCCTGGAGGAGCGCGATTACGGTATGATACCTATCATTCGGGAGGAGGCCCACACACTGTGCGACAACGCGACGGGCGTTGACCCGGCGCTAGGCAAGCTGTCAACCTACAAATACTACAGCTCAGAACGTGCGAATATCAGGAGCACACTCGTGACCAACCTCTGGGTGGATTTGCGGTCGGCACAAGTGTTCAAGCCGATTGTAAATGTCTCCCAGGACGGTGGCCGCCACGACCCGCGATTCAAGCACGACACAGTGGGTGCGTACTGCGTCTGCAACGCCAATCAAGACCAGAGCCTTGGTGGAGGAAAGCGCGTGTGGGGATACATTCATGGTGACCACAGCTGGGGCGACGAGGACAACTGGCGGTACTGTAAGGCAATCCAAACCCCATCGCACATCGAGGAGCTACAGTCGGGCTTCTCTGCACACCCATGGACCACCAGCCAGAGCGGTCATGACACGAGCCTCCAGACTCCGCCCGACGTGCGTGGGTGGCCTTACCATGTCCACAAAGTCAAGCGCAATGCGATTATCATAGCCAGACGCGACGACCACAATCCGTTCTTCCAGATTGCAGCGACGATGAATGCGTGGATCATGTTGCAAGTGCTCGACTGGTCGCCCGAGACTACGCAGCTTGTGTACTTTGACGACGGACTGCCAGCGACCACTGACGAGCTACAGCGACGTGTGCTCGCCCCGAATAATCCGGTCGTCAAGGGGCGAGACATCATGGGCTCGGTGCTCCATTTTGAGAATGCAATGGTCGCCCCATTCGAGTACATGGGGCCGATGATGAGCCACCTCGACGATGATGAACCGTGCCGAGCCAATAAGCTGGTCCAAGACTTTCGAGCACTCGTGATGCGCCAGTTTCGTGTTGTGTCGAAAAAGAAGAACCCCGCGAGCTGCACGATCACAGTCATCACGCGGCGCCCGTTCAAAGGCCGCATGATCCAGCGCAAGTGGCTCAATGAAGACACAGTCCTGGAACGGATGCGTGCCGACTATGAGCATATCTACAAGTATGGGAAGTGCCGCATCCAGTCGGTTGATTTTGTCGACCTCTCGCTCGAGAGGCAAATGGAAATAATCGTCGAGAGCGACGTGGTCATCGGCATGCACGGCGCCGGCATGGTCAACGTGCTGTGGGCGCGGCCCGAGACCCACGTGGTTGAGATTTTCCCCGAACATCGCCTCCGATGGGGGTACCGTAACCTGTGCTACTTCATGGGCTGTGAGTGGTCTCAATTTCGTGGCGGCAAAGACACGGGAGCGGGCGACAACAACAGCGACAAAGCGATCTCGTATGCAGACTGGTTTGCCTTCTTCGACCCCATCATCAAACACGCCGTCGCGGAGCTTGAAGCGCGCGTTGCGCAAATCACGGAATGGTAGACCCGTTCTATCTACAACACAGAATACATCGAGAAAGCATTACATTGAGTAATAATTCAAAGGGTTTTGTTGCGCTTGCATCGTCCCAAAATGCAACCCGCGACTTATTGTACATAACAGAGACATACTACAGCGTAGATTAGTAAGTTGAGGTAATATACGTCAATCAAAATCGACAAGATACTGAGATAACATAGCACATGGAGTCATGGGAACCAGTTCTCAAAATCTGCCGCCTTGAGCAGGAACTGTGAGAGCGCCCTCTCGTGCAACCTTTGCAAGCAACTATGCCGAACGAACTGGAAATGCAAGACTCTGCGGCCCCGGCCGTGGGCATGCGCTAATCGCCTGTGACCCGTATGGATGGATCTGTCGACTGCTGTCGTGATTCGAGGTTGTTACAGAGAATTCGCACTGGAATGATTTCTGGGGGTGTCAATCATTGAACGTCACGTGCGAAAAGTTTTGGTAAGCGTGACGCTTGCTCCTGATGATGCTCAAAGTACGTTGACCAGAGAATGGCGTGCTTCAAAACGACAGTCCAGTGCGCCGATGCACAATGTGAACACCAACGTTCCATATTAGGGTACTGTAGATGGACGCCGTGTGCTTGTCGTCTCATTCAGCCTCCGTGTTGTCTTTCGGACTCACTGGAGAGCGCATAGTGCAGTACGCGCTCGTTTAAGCAGGGAACGCACGCGATCACGAGATCGCGTTGACAGAGTAGGGGGTCAATTTGAAGTACTGTAGGGGGTCAATTTTAGCCCCATGTTCGTGTCGGAGACTGTGAATCAAGACTGGATCATCAAGTTCAACTCTCTCGCGGCTGCCAACAAGAACAGAGCCTAATCACAGAACCCCAGCGTTTGGCAGTTTACGCACACATACACTAATATCCCAAATGCATGGCTGCCATTCGCATTATCGACAGCTGTTTTAGATGTATGATCCAAACATTCCTGTCCATGATACAAAAGAGTGTTTGAGCAGGTTATCTTGATAAAGAGGTGATTTTTCACTTCATTTTAGATTTTCCACACAAGATTGCAAGATTTGGAAATTCACACCAGCACAGGATGTCAATAGAAAAAAGTACTGTACAGTACATGAGTTTTCAAAAGAGAACTCCACTGGTGAAAAGGCCAACTGGCGGAGCTTCGCTTTGATTCATACGTGTACTGTACAAGGGACACTATTGTGTTGTACAGTATTCCAAGTTGTACTGTAATCCCCACGAGCATCTCCATCATTGTACTACACGAGATGCCCGTGGGGATGCGCTTTAAACAATGTTTAGATGGTGTAGTATACAGTACTGGAGAACATCGAACTTAGATGATCTACTTTCGAGAGATTTCCCCCCACTGCGTGCAACTGCGCGAGGTGAAATCGTGTAGCCACCGCAATTCACAGACTGGTGCCTACACCATTGACACACTGGACAACGTAGGATTTCCCACAGTCTGTGCGCACAGCATGGCTAGAATGGCTGTTTGTTGAGAACATGTAAACACCACCAAACATGGCATTACTTCCCAAAACAGAACAGTCTGTTCCGACCGGTCTATGTGCCTTCAACTCGCAAGCTCAAGTTAAACATTCATTCTGGTGTTTCGTATTTGGGCTGCACTGCATGGAGCGACGCATGCAAGAACTTTTAAAGAAGTAGCTTAAAAGTCGTATAAAATAAATTCCTAATATATCAAAACAGTACAGTACTGTCTCTACTACAGTTTGTAGCGCCTAGTAAATTATATACTACTGTATGCATATACCTGATAATTTTAAAACTAGAATACCATTTAGTTTATTATAGTGAGGGTGAATGGTGAAATTAAAAGATATAACCTGTTAGAATAATATATGAAAGCGGTACTACTGTACATGGAGAAGCTACAGTACAAGGTCCGGGCAAGGTCGAAGGGCTAAAACAAGAAAAATGTCGACTTTATGTGTACCCGAGACCGTTCTATGTACTCCATGTACATAAAGTACAGTACGGCAGTGTACATACAGCACAACCTCAGACTCAGTACCGGTACTCCAGCAAACGCAGACTCGTGCATGCCACACTGTAGTTTGGTAGAAACCAAACTACGGTGTATAGCAAGCCGCTTCGCGGGAACAGGAAGAGTATAACTAGCAGAGTTGTTGAGAGTACTGTATATACTACAGCTACATGTAACATTACTAAACTGTCGGTGGGTCCTGCGCTTGAATGTTGCTGGGTGGTGTCTACAGCTTTCAAGATGAAGCTCTGGCCCATTGATACCGTGTATTACTGTACAGTGTATGAGTCTTCTCCTTCTTCAACGAGTACTTTCACTGGTGGTGGAGATGGTCCGTCATCTCCTGCTGTCGATATTAGGTTGTTCTCGAACTCTGGCCGGCCCAGAGACAGGCCGCTGCAAGGATGAAGGTGCAATCTGGAACCCACAGTCCATCGATATCAATTATCATCTTTTGCAAAATCCTCCCTCCCCTCTCATTCCCTCCTTGCAGTTGAACCTCACCACCAGCAGCTATCATTCATTCAGTCATTCAGTTCGCAATTTGCGCCGTGGCCGCCACGTCTTCCGCCTCCCTCCTGCTCCAGCCCTCGACTAAGCCGTCCCTCGCGTTCGCCATGAGTCACCTCGTGACGCAGATCGCGCCACACACGGACTCGTCCGACTTCATCGCGGGCGACATTGTCATCCTCGTGGTCTCGATCGTTGGCGTCATGTTCATTGGGATCGTCGCCGCGATCCAAGCCGGCGAGACGCGCTTTGCCAAGCTGCTGCCGTGCATCAAGCCCCCCGTGCGGGCTGCGGACGACGACTATGTCGAAGTCGCGCCCACGCCCAAGAGCGTCAACGGCGCCGAGAGCCAGAAGGCCTATGAAGAACACGAGCGCCAGAAAGAAGCTGCCGCGGTCAAGAGCTTCTTCCTTGCTGACCGTGGCATGAAGTGGTACTTTGTCGGCGGCGCGCTGTTTGCGAGTAACATTGGCGCGCAGCACTTTGTCGGCATGTCGGGCGACGGTGCGCGCCGCGGCATTGCTGTGTCGGTCAACGAATGGTATGCCGCGATCCTGCTGCTGCTGCTTGGCTGGCTCTTTTCGCCCGTGTACCGCCGCGCCGGTGTGTACACGACGCCCGAGTTCCTCGAGTACCGCTTCAACGCGGCGTGCCGCCACTACCTCTCGGTGCTCACGGTCGTCATGTACGTGCTCACCAAGACGAGCGCGACTATCTACGGCGGTGCCGTCGTGCTGCAGTCAACGCTTGGCTGGAACTTGTACCTCGGCGGCGGCGCCTGCATCTTGCTCAGCGCTGTCTACTCGATCGCCGGCGGCCTGCGCGCCGTCATGTACACGGACTTTTTCCAAATGTGCGTGTTCCTCATTGGCGGCATCGTCGTCATGTTTGTGTCGCTCAACAAGGTCGGCGGCTTCCAGGGCATCCACGACAACCTCGAGGCGCAGGGCCGACTCGACTTTTGGGAGTTGTGGAAGGGCACGGACGATCCGGACTACCCGTGGACGGGCATGTTGATCGGCCAGCCCATTGGCTCGGTCTGGTACTGGTGCATGGACCAAGATCTCGTGCAGCGCGTGCTCTCGGCCAAGGACACGTCGCACGCCAAGGCCGGCACGGTCTTTGCCGGCTTCCTCAAGATGCTGCCGCCGTTCCTGATTGTGATTCCCGGTGTGATTGCGAGTATCTTTTACGACATGAAGGTGCCCAAGCGTGGCACGGACGCCGCGTACCCCGTGCTGCTCACCAACTTGATGCCCCACGGTGTGATCGGCTTGATGGTCGCAAGTATCGTGATGGCCATGATGTCGTCACTCGGCTCGGTGTTTGCCGCCGGCTCGTCGGTCGTGACCAACGACATTTACCTCAAGTTCCGTCCGAACGCCACGACCGCGCAGCTCGTCTGGGTCGGCCGTCTCAGTATCGTCGCGTACGCTGTGCTGAGCTTTTGCTGGATCCCCGTGCTCAGCAGTGGCGAGGGTATGTACAAGAAGATTATTGAGATCCAGAGTTACCTCACGCCGCCGATCGGTATCGTGCTCATCTTGGGCGTGGGCTGGAAGCGCATCAACGGCCAGGGTGCGTTCGCGGCGCTGATCCTCGGCGGCATTGTAGGCGTCGTGCGGCTCGTGTTTGTCATTGCCGAGGGCGATAGCATGAAGGGCACGATGAACGCGTTCGCCGAGGCGTTCTTCTACATGAACTTCTACCACTTTTCGATCGTGCTCTGGGTCTTCTCCATGATCGTGTGCATTGTCGTGAGTCTGCTCACGCCGCCGCCGACCGAGGACGCCAAGCGCTACACGATCGACTGGCCGAATGTGTTCAAGCTGGACGCGACGGAGCGCGCCAACCCCATGTGGGTCAACACGCTCGTGCTCGTCATGGCCGTGCTCTCAATCGCAGTCATGCTGGTACTCTGGATCGTCTTCCCGTGGTAGACGGACCCTTTCCCGGGGTCCAACGGATCGTCCGTAGCCCGCCTCTTCAGCGGTGCGGCTTCACCACACCATGAAGAGGGAGACGGTCGATCGTACTTGTCAATATACTACGAATTCCCAGTCCTTGTTGTGGGCCAAACGATGGTTCATCCCCGTCCTGAACAAGCCCAGTACTACGAATTGAGGTCCACGTCGTTGCGTGCGCTTTGAGCGATGATGTCGCCCACACAGCCAATGCACGATGAGGAAAGCGGATGGGACGAAGCTCACAAAGTGAAGAGCTATTTTCTCTCAAAAACGATACCCGTACATGTAGAGCGTGTGGACCACACCTCATGGATCGAGATTTTGGCCAATAAGAACGCAGTAGTTCCTCTGATCGCACCCACACGCACGCGTCTCCTCAAGAGACGAAAAGAACAGGCGCTGGGCAAGGGCATCAAGACGTGACAACCCCACGGAGTCGTGTGCGCCGCGTGGCATGCTCGAGTTTGTCGCGTCGGCAGAAGCATGCAAAGGTGCAGCGTGCCGAGCGTAAAGCTACTGGAGTTTCTATAGGAAAAAACATGAGCGATGCAAGAGTGGTTGGCGTCGACCAGTGATCACGCGTTATCGTCGTGGTGTGTACAAGGTATACTGTCACTACTCAGCCTGCCCCAGAATGCGCCAGGAGTAGTTGCATATCGCCCTCTCGTATGTATATGGCTCAATGCAAACACGGCTGTGTTGCTGGCTCGTAGATACAATATGTAGCGTCACGACAAGTACCGTATGTCCGCTGCAAAACTGTCGGGCAATGCGTGAATCGTAGCTTGGAGACTTGGCTAAATAAAGCAAGATAAACACAGAAAAGCATGCCAATGCGATGCCACGTGAGGCCACAGTGTGGCCTCATGATGATCACGCACACTGAGGGTCAACTTGATCCTCAGCGCTTCATTCGTCTTCCAGCAGGAGCGTCGACAATAGGAAGAGTGCACTTCTTCCTCTCGACGTTCCGGAGATCCTATATACTTTCAATAACAAATATTTCTTGCAGGTTCTCAGAGTCAGATTTGTACGAACACTGATTTCAAACTCTTTAGTATAATATTTTGAGATTAGGGTGTCGAGTTGAGAGGATCATCAACTGTACTTTCTACCATCTGACCTGTTGTTTGTATGGTCTGGATGTTGACCAATGATTAATAATAGTTGCAGAGACGAGCCGGTAGTCGCGTTGCGGCGCAATGCAGCCCGCTTGCGATTACGCGACTGTCTGCGACATGTGAGCAGTCCAATGCGCATTTGAAACAGCATCTGCTAATACTCCAGTACAGTACAGTACAGTACATGCCAGATACTCTACCTTGTGGACACAACACACTGTATGAGTCCAACGGCACTTTCGTCCATCTGTGTCGTACACGCACGTGGCTGGAGCTTTGGGAGCTCTTGGCCTGTCTGGCGCTTTATTAAGCGGTACGCAAGCGTATCAGCTTTAGTTGGTTTTGGCGATCAGCCCACCGCTGTCCACTTTTGTCTCACCAGCCCATAGGATCAGCGCTTGCTTCTTGGACTGATCCTCACTCGAGCAACATAGGACGCAGGTCTCGTTAATTTCCTCAACAAGGAAGGAAAAAAAAGAATGCCTAATACTGAGGCATTTCGTATTCTTCGCTGCACTGTGCATAGGACCCTTTTACTGGGCCTTCTTTCGCGTTCTCCCCACAACGTCGACACAGTATTCTCCATCCCCCCATAGCTCCCGCACCATGCAACAGACCACCGCCCCCGCGCGCTGCCAGTCCGTGCAGAAGGTGTGGCTCGCACTCTGGCAGCAGCACACTGCGCGCCGTACTAAGCTGCAGCTCGTGGCAATTGCTGTCTTCTCGATCGGCCTGCTCACAATCGCACTGGAGAGCGTGACGCTCGGTGGAGCCATGCGCCACAGCGTTGGCCTCGTGCAGTTTGCGTGGCACCGAGTCGCCGCCCGTGACAGTGGCACGTCCACAGACTCCCTCACAGCCACGCCATCACCGCCAGAATTCTTTGTGAGCGAGGATAGCCGTATGTGCTACTACACGCGCGACATCGGTCTGGTCACCGAGATCCGCTCGGCGAGGATAATGTTCTGCGAGCGTCCGACGGGCTCCTCGACCCACCGCACGCAAGTGTCGATCATCGACCTGAACGACCGCGGGCTCAATCTGCGCGCAATGACGTTTGCCCGCGATCTCTCGCTCGACTTTACCAACGTATCCATCCACAGGCCCATCGCGTCGATCGCGCAGGACGGCGGGTCCCACAATCCGCGGTTCAACTGGGATCCGTCCATGGTCTCCTGCGGCTGTGACGAACTCAAGGCGTTCGCGGACGAGACCGCGACTGCCGGGTCGGGCGACAAGCCGACTCCACTGCGGCTCTGGGACCCGCAGTTTGCGGGCACCCCGGAAGCGTACGACGAGCCATCGAGCGTGTGTGCGTCGTCGCCACCTCCACAACGTCAGGAGTCTGTGAGCCCCAGTCCAGTCGTCCACATTGACGAGAAGACGATCCTCATCTCGCGTCGTGACGACCACAACCCGTTCTTCCAGATCTCGAACGCACTCAACGCCTGGCTGCTCATGCGAGCGTTCAACTGGAGGCGAGAGGAGACGCGTGTCGTCCACATGGACGGCGGGTACGCGTCCCATGTTGACGCGCTCCACCACGCGCTGCTCTCGTCGCCCTCCACCATTCCGTTGCTACGAGGCCGCGAGGATCTCGTGGGCAATCGCGTCCAGTTCACGAACGACGTCGTGGTCCTGCCCAATGAAGCCACGGGTCCCATGATGCAGCACCTCAACGACGACGAGCCGTGCCACGACTCGCATCTCTTCAAGTCGTTCCGCGCCGAGGCATTGGAGGCCATGCACGTGGACGAGCTGGCCGTGGATACCTCCCGCCAAATCACCGTGACCATTGTCTCGCGTCGCAATTACGGAGGCCGACGGGTCCAGCGGCGATGGCTCAACGAAGACGAAGTCGTGACAGCCATGCAGCGCAAGTATTCCGACTATCATGGTGTGCCCATTACGATCCAGAGTGTCGACTTTGTGGACTTGACGCTCGAGCAGCAAATGGAGACCGTGCTGAAGAGTGACGTGATCATTGGCATGCACGGCGCCGGCATGGTGAACGTCCTGTGGACGAAACCCGAGACGCTTGTGGTCGAGATCTTTCCGAAGAAACGCAAGCGCTGGGGATACCGCAATTTGTGTCAGTTTGTCGGGTGCGACTGGCACGAGTTTCGCGGCGGCAACGACACGGGCAAAGGAGACAATGCCAGTGACAAGACGATCCCTGTCGACTTGTGGGAGGCGTTCTTCGATCCGCTCTTCAGTGGGTACTTGACCAAGCTGGCCACAGTCAAGCGAACAGTAAGTGTTGACGAGCAGCGGCAGCGGCTACGGGTGAACTAAACGGGTGAACCAATCGGTTTGTTACGATAAAGTATTTAATTGAAGAATGTGCATTACTGAGCTTGTTTCACCACGTTTTCTCGACGTCGCTGGCTGTGAGGTGGCAGCCACCCCACGCAGACGAAGGGACCACGGCGATCTAGTGACTCATGGGAAGCTGATGATTCGTTACTACGCCGTGCGAAACACTCGAAGGCACACTCCTATCCATGGTCCCTGACCAGGAAGTAGTACTTGGTCTCACGCCAAGAGAAAAGCAAACTGATCACGTCGGTTTTTGCGTATTACTCCGACCTGTTGCCATGGTCGCGTATGGTCGAACGGTCAAGATCTCGGATCGATTCAAATCCTCTTCACGAGCGCAATATTTCACCACCGGCATCTAACTGCGCTCCCACTACTGTTTCACCAGGACTCCACAGATAAAATAATCCACTTGCTTTCATTTGCTCCCGTATTAATTTATGGTTGGAAGAATGGCGATCGCAGTGCGGGACTTCGCACTTCCGTCGGTGCCGCGGTTGACGCGTTCTCTGCATTGGATACACTTGCCACCGCATTTGCAGGGGGCATGCCAATCTGCTTCCGGAAAAGCGGATCGAAAAACGCCAGCCACGGGTCCACGTAGAGCGTCTTGTGGCTGGCATTGTCGCCCATGCCCGTGTCGCCGCCGCCGCGAAACTCGTGCCAGTCGCAGCCAATGTACTGGCAAATGTTCCTATACCCCCAGCGGAAGCGAAACCGAGGGAAAATCTCAATGACCAGTGTCCCGGGTCTCGTCCACAGCACATTGACCATGCCAGCGCCGTGCATGCCGATCACGACGTCACTGTTGAGCGAGATCTCCATTTGTTGCTCGAGCGTGAGGTCGACAAACTCGAGGCTCTGAATCACGATGGGCATGCCGTTGAAGCTCGGGTAATTCTCACGCATCGCTGCCAACACTTCGTCTTCATTGAGCCACCGCCGTTGGACCCGTCGACCTTTGTAGTTGCGACGCGAGATGATCGTCACAGTGATCGCCTTCTTCGTCGAGGGGTCCGGAGTCGGGATACCCATCGCAGCCAGTGCGTCGGCTCGGAACTTGGTAATCAACTGCGACCGCTGGCACGGTTCCTCGTCATTCAGGTGTTGCATAAGTGGCCCCGTGGTCTCGTACGGCGCGAACATCACGTCGTTCGTGAACTTGAATTTGTGACCCAGCAAGTGGTCACCGCCACGCAGCAAGCTGAACTTGGCGGGCGTCGAGAGAAGCCGATAGTGGAGATCGTCGACCGGCGATGGAAACCCACCGTCCATAAAGACCACGCGCGTGTCATTACGATTCCAGCCAAGCGTCCGCGTGAGCAGCCACGCGTTGAGTGCACCAGAGAGCTGGAAGAACGGGTTGTGGTCGTCTCGCCGTGCGATAATCACGGTTCGATCGTCGATGACGCGTAGCGGCGGCGGTGCCGACGCCGGTGGAGGCGTTTGCAGATAGACAGGGGTCTGGGCTGAATTCCCACACACTGTCGACGGCTCGTCCACGCGTTTGTTCGTATCGGCGATCATCGGTTCCCATGGTCGCAGCGTCGATCGGTTCCCAGACTCCCTGTAAAACTCGGCCGCAAACTCGTGGAACTCACTGCAGCCGCACGAAATCATCGACGGCGTCCACGTGAACCGCGGGTCGTGCCCGCCACCGTCTTGCGCAATGGACGAGATCGGCCGATTCACTTGCGCGTGCGTGAAATCCAGTTCCAAGTCGCGGTGGAAGACCATTGCGCGCATGTGGAGACTGCCTCGTGGCTCCAAATCGATAAACGTCACGTGGGTCCGGTGCGTCTCGCCCTGGGCATCTGTCTTGTGCTCACAGAATTCGCGTCGACTGTCGAGAATTTCTGGGATCAGGCCGAGATCCCGCTGCTCATAACATTCGCGATCGATGGGGGAGGCAAAGGTCTGAGGCAGCGTGGGTGGCACTGGCGATGGCGAAGGTTCAGGCGTCGATGCGGTCGCTACCACCGATGCTGTGTGTGCTTCAATCACTGTCTCCGATTCCAGGTGCGAGATACTGAGCAGAGGGGAAGGGATGAGCGCGTACTGCACGCCCTCACGCAGACCACGGAAGATGACGCCCTCGAGAACAAATGAAGCCGAGCCGATTACCAGAACTGCCGCTGCGAGAAGTTGCACGCGAGTCCGCTGCGGCGTACGCTGCCATCGTGGACTAAGTACGCTGGATTTCTGACGAGCGTCCTGAGACGGTAGTGCCACTGGGGAGATCATCGCTCACTGCGCGTGACGTCAAAACGCAGAATGGGCCATTCGGGAGAGCACCGGACGACGCTCGTCTCTGGATTCCTCCAGAGTCAGGGCTCATGAGGGCGCGCGTGTCCATTAGTGGTTCCTAGTCACGACCGGGCGTGGGACTGTTTCGTCCGCGCGTGTCGCAACGGGGACTGATCACGAGAGAACGTTCAGATACTAAAGAAGCAGGGGTATGTAATCCGTGATGCTCAAGTTGAGGCACACTGTGACTATTTGGACACGAGACAGGCGAGAGTGCTCGCCAAATCTGAGGCTGAGATCCATATCTGATCCACCACACTACTCAATTGTATGGGATCAGAAACGCCGATGAGGCGGGCGCCGTTCTTCAGTCTCACATGACAGTGGTTCGACACGACGATCAGAATTGGATCGAACGAGGAGGCATCTTTCTCTAAAGATAGCAGTACCGGTACAGCATTTCTTGATGACGGGTTTCTTGTTGCAGTCACAATTTATAATCATCGATTATGGTCATTCCCGGCTGAGCAGCGGCGTACGTTCGTCTGTGCGTCGCTGGCGCGCGAGCCGCTGGCGCCGCGTCTCAACCGCGTACACAGCGCCGATGCAGAGCGCCAGCAGTGCGACCACGCCGACGTGTGTCGGAGTGATCAGGTGAAGGGGCGCGCGACCTTTGATCCGCGAAAGTCTTCTCACTGGCGCCGACGGAACGCTGCAGGTTTGTGGAGTGTAACCCTCGACACGGTGGGCGATCGGCTGCGTGACCCAGGCCCACGGGTCGACGGGGAGGATATCAATGGGCATCTCACCAGCGTAGAAAATCTTCCCCTTTCCATGGGCATGACCGCCGAGCGAGCGTGCTGAGGAGACCGTGACGTCACCGCTTCCATCGATCTCGACGTCGCTGTCGATACAGAGAATTGTTCCGAGATCGACGGCGCCCGGGCCTCTCTGGAAGACCTGCGAGGCGTCGCAAAAGTAGTGGTTCGTGGCCTCGTACGAGCCGTCATGGCCGCCCACGTACACATCTCCAGCGCTGCTGGCGTCGACTCGGATAACATTAGTCTCTATGAACGTCGCGTCGATGCAGACCGAGCCGGCGCCACTCGATGCAACGGCGAGAGTGTGGAGAACCTGTAGAGCGGAGCTTGTCGCCGCGATCGCGCCGCTTCCGGACTGGAGAAACGAGACGGAAAGCGCCTGGACGCGACTGGCGGTGGGCAAATACACACTTGCGGATCCGCTCGTCGAGAGCGAGACGCTATTGGCAGTGAGATTGACGTGCGACGGCAAGTACACGCGAGTACCACCACGCGCGTCGACTGTGACGTTTGCGCGTGGGTCGTTCTCGACCAGCACCGAGTCAGTGATGACGACGTCGCCATCACCGGTGGCGTGTACACGCTGGACCACGTGCGGCTGATGGAGAATGACGTGGACGCCCACGAAGCCATCGATGCTGTCGAGTGGCGAGGCGTCCAAAAGGCGAATCGTGAGTATTGCGGGGGCCAATGCGAGGACGTCGACTGCGGTGATGAGCTTAAAGTCGCTGCCCGAGACGAGTACCGTGGCGAGAAGAGGTGGTGCTGCGTCGGTCGTGGCTTGCGGTTCGTAGGAGATGAACACCTGAGCGAACGAGTCGATCTCGAGCGACAGGAGCTGCTCGCTGGTCGCCGACGGCGCGACCGTCCAGCGCTGCGCTAGCGATTCGTTCGTCGACGGGGCGACGTCGAGAAGCTGCGTGGGCGTCACGTGGACCGTTAGCGCACGCGTCGTGATCGTTTGCAGCGCCAGTGCCGCCAGGACAGAGCCCACAAGATGATGCATGTTTGTGTGGATAGGAATCTGCGAAAATGTGACAGGGGGAAATCTTTCTACAAAAGGAGACCAGTCGAGCGGAACTACCGTAAATCAGTAGATGAGGCCAAAGGATTCCTAAGTTTTAGGAAACGAATATGCAGATCCGATAAGAGGCTGTGGAGATCCGAGCCTGAAGGGGTTTCCTTAGAATACCGCAAGCACGATCGACGCTGCAACGACACTAAGCACCGACGCACGAGCCGTCGACGCTGCGGACTTGGCGGCGCTGGGCATGGGCGTCAAACTCACGGGCTTGGGTGAGCCGGCTGATCCGCCGGCCTGGGTTCCGGTTCCATTCGCGGGCATGGCCGGAAGAATCTCCTTGATGTCGTCGGTCGAGGACGAGCTCGTTCCGTTGGATCCTGATGTCTGGGTCGTCGTAGGAGGTGGTGGCGACAAGCCTGGAGGCGGTGGGAACAGCGTCGGACCGGCCGTGTTCCCTGCCATGCTCGTGCCGGACGTTGGCGCCTGCGCCGAACACGGAGTCGCCACGGCCACGGCCAGCACCACGAGACTTGCGAGTGTGAGACGCACCATGTTGTCGAGACGACCACTGTTGAAAAGTGAGGAAAGAGGAATAGGAACCGGCTCGGGCTTGGTGGATACAAGCAAGAGTGAGCGTTGGGGTCTGGAGCTGAACTACTGTAGAACGACGGGAGCTTTTGCCCGAAGAAGAAAGAAGGTGCGGAGGTGCAACTGAGATGGAAAGAGGAGCGACTGGGTCGCCCATAGGAAGTGGGTGGTGGCGTGCTTGCCGCACGCCGTCGCATCCCCACATGGGGTAGTTTCTCCAGAAAGGAATGAACTCTTAAACACATTCATTAGTGCGGATGGTGGATCCCATGGAGCGAACTCTCAATACTAAGGTTTCCTTACCCCACAATTCTCTACATAGTGAAGACTGTGACGACGACCCCGGCGGCGAGCGACATGGCCGTGGCAGTCGCCAGCGACGAGACCGCTGCGGACGTTGGCGCGGGCGCCGGCACAGACGGGCGAGACGGGCTCTGGGACGCCACATTCTCGGGCGACGACGGCGACGATGTCACGGCACGCGATCCACTGCCGGCGCGCGATGACTCTTGTTTCGGCGGCGCCGTGGCGTCAAAGACCTTTTCGTTGAGCGCCGTGCGCGCCTGCTCCGGCGTAAGCTTAAGCAGTGCGTCGAGATCGACCCCGTCAAAGACCGCTGCGATGTCGGCGTCCGTAGCGGCCATCGCCTTGATGTCGGCGAGGATGGCCTGGAGCTGGTCGGCCGTGACCGTGATGTTCTCGTTCGTCGACGGCGGCGGCGGCGAGCTCTGCGCCGAGACGACGGCGACCGTGAGCGCAGCGGCGACCACGAACTGGAGCGGGTTCATAATACTAGGGATGAGAGAGAGGGTGGATGGAGGAAGGAGTCTTGCGGCCGCGGCGAGAAGGTTGGGAAGTGCCGTGAGGCTTTTTAGGTGTCGGAGTGAACCCAACGACAGACTCGGTGGAGGAGACCACGGGAATGATTCCAGAGCTCGTTTACGAATGTAGACAAAACATTCATTATTAGAGAGAGAGATGGTTAGGAATTAGGATCTCATGGTTCATTTCACAGGTTCAAACAAGTTTCACGAGTTTGGTGATACGAAAAGTGTTCGCCACGACGGACTAAACTACGCTAATCCAATATATTACTCGTTCTTGTATGATGTTTGCAACCCAAATCTACCGATATAACGCCATGTGAATAGATTTAATTTGCTGATTGGCTGAAAAGCTGACATTCGGTGCACTGCTGACTCTCTCGGCTGTTTCTATTGAAACACGAAGAGCTCCAAAATCTCGCAAACCCCCGTGTTGACTATGCGAGCGTTGCCCGTGCTGTCTGTGCTCGTCGCCGCTGCGACGCTCTGCGACGCCTCGTCTGTACCGCGTGCGTTGGCCGAGACGTCGGCGCCGACCAATGCGTCGTCGAACGCGACGGACGCTGCGGCCATCGCCGCGCTGCGAAAGTACTATGGCAGCGATGTCGACAAGCTCACACCCACGCAGCTGCAGCAGCTCGTGCAGAAGCTCCACGCCGAGGCTCCCGACCCGGGTGCGCTTCAGGCGCTGCTCGAGGACAGCAAGGACTGGTTTGCCAAGGTGGGCGACAGCATCAAGACGATCTTCACGGGCAAGGACGACAGCAACAAGGACAATGAAGGAGGCGTGTTCAGCAGAATGTGGAAGAGCCTGTTCGGGAACAAGAGCGGCAGTGGTTCGAAAGGCGCAGTGGCTACGCATGGCAGTGGCAGTGGCTCCATGGGCCACGACGTGGGCGGCAGTGCCGGCGTGGACACAACGACCAAGAAGAATCAAAAAGATGCCAAGACCGCGGGCTCGGCGGCAGAAGACACGAGCATCGACACGGTCGCGCCGGCGCCGGCGCCGTCGCCAACCCCAACCCCCACGCCCTCCAAGACGACTCCGAAAAGCAGCAGCCGCGCCAAACTACTCACGTCGCTGCCCGTGGCGGGCACGCTTGCCGCCATTTTTGTGATCAATTTCGTGCAGTAGAGAAAAGAGCGATTCCACCTTGGTTATCCGTACGCAGTAATGTACATAGTAGTCCGTCTCTCGCTCTCTCTAGATCCTGTGCACCAGCTTGAGCACGAGGCTGAGAAGGATGAGGCCGTATGCACCAGCCAGCAGCGCCGCCAGCACCATTGTCATCCAGATTTCAAAGTGAGAGAAATCCGTAGTCCTGTTCGCGACCTGCTTCCGCGACCGGCGGTGATTCGTGGGTGGGATGGGACCCGCCGAGTGCTTGCAATCCATGAGAGCAAGCCGCACAGAGCTCAATGCCGAACTGCGAATACGGACCAGCTCCTCGTGCGCAGCTGTGTGGGCTCGCATCCATCTCGCCAAGTCGCGCTCCGTTTGGACCCGCATGTCGAAACAGCATCGTTGCTTCTCAACCCACTTGTCGATATGGTACTTGGCAAACGGTACGGCGAGTTGCAGCGCGCGCAGCTGCTGCTCGTCATGAGCCATCTCTCTTCGTCGCTGCATCGAGTACTGCTGCACCAGTGCAGCTACGTTCTTCGCCAGCAGCGCGTCTTTTGCTCGCAGCGTTCTCCCCTCCTGGGGCTTGTGCAGTGGTTGGATCGCGATAAGATCGGGGTAGAGATATTTTGATCGCTGCGCAGGCGTCGCTTCGAGTGCACGCAGCTTTCGGTCCACGCGCCGTTCGCGCAGGCGGCGACGTAGCCGGCTAAAGAAGACCATGATCAAGCGGCGTGTGCTGTTATCGAGGGATGCGGGGTTTGCAGGTCGTGCGGGAGGTTCGGTAGTGACGGTGAAAGAAAGACGGAAGAGAAAGCAGTCCCAGCCGACTGGCCAGGTTGAGGTCGAATGGTTCTCTCAGCGAACCTAAATTGTCTACTTAAGTGAACGAAAGATCAACTTAGTAGAAATTACCACGTGCGGCATGTGAGACTAGACGGCGAGAAGAAAGAAAGCGGCAAAAAGTCGGCGAAAGTGAACCGTCAAGCTCCCACCGCCTCGTCAACCTCGCCTCGCTTCCCACTTACACCACGCAAGCTCAAGTCCACGCTTTTCAGCTCTGGCGATCCCAACAACTCACGCATTCATATGAGTTCTGAAGGTTCAAGGTTCAACCCACCTACACGCTGAGTGATGGTCGTTTCTGTTTACACTCGAGAAACGACCATCGCTCCAGCAGGTAATTGTCACACCTTTGCCTGGGACAAGTGCATCTTTTCGTGATATTGCTTGACTCAAATGTAACCGGATGAGGAGCGAGCAAGAGGAGAGAGAGAGAGAGAGAGAGAGAGAGAGAGAGA